>MJUU01007501.1:19998-30877 GCA_002080025.1 Modiolus philippinarum | reverse complement strand
ATCAACATTCGATGTCAATCTCCTTCACAAGGCAGTCGATTAATGAAATAAGGTGGAAAGTTTGATGTCACTGTTTTGTTGTGTGGAATGTTAGCAAGATTTGTAGCTTCCGAGCCTTTTTTGGCGAATTGAATTTCGATAAATGTCAGGTTTGTTGGCTGATGTGGTGACAGTCTTGAACAGTGTGTTGTTGGATATATCCGACACGTTCGATGTTAATATGTATTCTAGGAAATGTCTATCAGTCGAGAATGATGCTTAACATGTTTTGTAGAAGGAAGGAAGTTTTTAAAGAGGCAAGGAATACAGTTTGGTACGAATGTGAAGAGTACTAGAGCGGAATGGTCATGAACAGAAGAAGACCATTAATTGAAATGTCATGCAGACTTGGGGCAGTATAGTGCCTATGTCCGTGTCAAAGATCTTTTCAACACAAACAACTAGTTAGAACCAAACTTATTCACAATGTATCATAGATGGTTACCTTCAAACCAGGTGTCCTTCAGGTCTCAAGATGGACACAGTTGGGGAACAAAACTTAGCTTTGGACCGGTTTCAAAAATAATCTCTTCTAAAACCAGTCATGCCAGTTTGAGATGAACTTTATAACTATTTCAATTTTAAATTGTGTCCTGCAGAAGTGCAGATCCGTTCATTATTCATAATGGCGCTCAGTACGGAAACTTATCCTTCAACATAAACGTTTCTAAACATAGTCTGAAAATGAGACTCTTTATATATGTTGAATTTACTGACTTATTCGTACATGGTCCAGGTGAATGATGCAGGCTTTTTATAGCCTCTGGTTATATGTGTCGCCTGTTGTTAGCATAGTCGACACAGTGGGATATTATATCCGTCGTCATACGTAGTCGTCCTGCATCGTCTGTCTTTTTGTTTTTAATTATAAATCAGATTCCAACCAAACTTTCAGTATATTTGGTGATCAGATCTGTCTAATTTTTGTTTTTACAGGTTTTAGAGGTTCGCCAAGCCACCATAGCTCATTTGTTAATTCAGCTTGTTAATCTGCATAAGTCCTTCAAAACTATAATTGATATTCTAAACAAATTTGCAGGATATATGTTTTTCTTCCATCTAAGGACTTTTGTGATCAAGTTTAGTGTTAATTGGATTAGTGGTTTCAGGGACCTAATTCTTTTACTCGAATCCAATGCAAACCATATTCCCAATGGTGACCATTTTAAATGAAGAACGAATCTGCTGGAAACCTTACTTGAAGGGACCAACTAAAAACCATTATGACTAAGTTTGGTTCTAATTGAACTACTAGTTTCCGAGAAGATGCTGAAAGTTGTTTTCTCTATTGTCATATGTTAAATTTATGTTACTGCTGGCAGCCATATTTGATTAGTCTGGATCTCCCGGATGCCTTTATTTGAAGATATCATTAAAGTACCACTTTATTCTAATTGGACATGTTAAATAAAATAATTTGGGCAAGGGTTCCCTGATAATCTACGCAATAAATACTGCTCAAATCAAAACATTACAAGGCCCCTATCAAAAAATATTTTGGCATGTGGTCTCCTTATTAAATAGTGTTTACATATTGCAAAAAAAACACATAAAATTTAGCAGAATACTGTATCTCTAAAATTTCAGTTTTCTTGCCTGGTTTTTATGGCAACTGAAATCTTCACCATCCATTACAAGGCATATCAGACTACTACTAAAAAAAGATTTGGACAGGAGTTCCACTTATAATCTTGGAGATATTTGAAATTTCTGAGTCCTCTACTAAAAAAAATGGCAGGGTTCCCCTAATAATTTATTTTATACATATTGCTGAAATGGTAAAAAAATGGTAGATGTTTAGATTAAGTTTATTACCTCTCTTACTTTTATTATCTCCCCTTTTCAATTATTATTTTCATTATATCTTAATTTCAAATTAAAGACAACCCCTAAAGTGTTTTGATGTATATAATTAAAACCAGTTAATGTAAAGAACAAGCTTCAGTATTAAAAATAATATTTCTGTATGAACAATAAAACTTTAGCAACTATTTTTGTTATCAAATTATACCAAACATGTGATTTTAGGCTTGGATGCCTATTAACATTAAATCATAGGGTGTTTCCTGGTTTCGGCCATCTAAGGACCATTGTGACCAAGTTTGGTTCTAATTGGACCAGTAGTTTCTTAAATCAAGATCTTTGAATGAGTTTTCCATACAGCCTAATTTTAAAATGTTCCACGTTGGTAGCCATCTTGGATGAGGTACGAACATGCCGGATACATACAAGAACTATAGTTACCAAGTTTGACCCGTTTGTTTCAGAGGAGAAGATCTTTGAATGAAAAATTTACGACGGAGGGACGACTGACGCTGGACGTCAATTGAAGGAAAAAGCTCACCCTGGAATAGACACCCATTCATGAAATGTTGGTCAAAGATTCATTATTTTTATCAGAAACCTAATGGCTGTCGGAAAGACGCATCTATTGACGAATATTTATTCATTTATCTGTTCTAGTATCTCAGATCTGCACTTTAACAAATGCTTAACTCTAAGTCACTCATGCATGAAAAGTAGGTCAATGTAAGCTCATCTGTGGACAAAATCTCATTTATATATTACTTGTGATTTAAAAGATATATAAGAACGTTTATTTTGTTATTGATGGATGAATGGGCATTAGGCAAGTACAAGTCTACANTTTTGAAATAGCTTTTCACTTATTGGTTTATTATATAAAGTATCAAAATGATATGTCGCGAACTGTTTTTGGCAAAGTAAAAACCAAACGGCGGAAAAAAAAAGAATAATAATAATAATAATAATAAACAGAAGAAATACAGAAAGGTCTTTCCGTCTGAAACGGGAAAGACCTTAATTATATGAACATATGATAAAAATATTCAGTTCAAAACATTGACTATGCTAGGTCTGCCTATTTTTGTACATGTACTTCAACAAGAAAATAATTTAAAGTTCATACCGTATCAATTAAATCCCGAAAATGTCAATACACAAGTAAATACCACAAAAACAACAAACAATTAAAATAAAGGATAACAATGAACAGCTACAATTGCCCCAAATTGCAATTACAGGCCACAATTTGCAAGGCAACTGCACTTGAAAAACACAAATGAAAGACAGTCGTAATTATCGATAGGTATGGAGGATAGCCTGACTTAGTATTGCCACTGGAAAAAGCTAGCGGTAGTGTAAAACTGTAATAATGGATTCCAAAACCTCCCCTTTCTTTATCCCGTTTCCTTATACACAAATAGAGGTGAACCACTTCCTCAATGAACACAATCCTAAAAAAAGAAATGTACAAAACGGTTGGTTAGCCCAAGGAGCCTAGTCTGTTAGTAAAATACTGTTGAAACAGGCCAGCATACTAGTAAAATCATCAGTTCATTGGACCCCAAAGCCAATTGAACGAATTCCTGTCGGATATCCTGTTGATACACACGATTAAATTAAAACAGTTTTACATAAAACCCTACATGACCATGTCAATACACAAGAGAACATCACAAAACATACAAAATAACGCTTATTCTTCATGTAAAGAAAATATTTACTAGTCTTAATCAATCCCTTGGGCAAATACATACAGAGCAGTTATTATTGACGCTGGTGTAACTTTGCTTTATATTTTAGAATTCAAATTTTCGATAGCCACTTTCAAAGATATAGTTGAGTAGAATTCCAAAATATAACAGTTTTTATAGAGTTTCAGGGAATTTGTACAAACTGGTGTAAAGTAAAGGTTAGCGTAGAATACCGATTGTCAAGTCTCGTAATCTATCTGACATATACAATTATGACAATTAGCATGGACGTGCATGGTCACCTGAATTCCGGATTCCGTGGTAGGCCGCATTATCCGTCATGTGAGAAATGATAAGATTAAAATCAAATCATAGCCAGGAAAAAGCAAAGTAGTTAAGATGAAACGAGTCAATGCTGGATCAGTTGTGAGACTGTTACATTGTACTGATCAACCAACTTGAGATGGTGGCAATACACCCTTTCATGTTAATTGCATTCCTGCAATTTTGAGTGGAAAATCAACAGTTCCTGCACAAATGACGTCGTTGGACAATTAATCAAGACGTCACGTATATTTACAATGCATTCTACCCACTTAAAAGCGTATGTGAAAATTATAGGACCGCAGTTAACGTGAAAGGGTCTGTAGAATTTACAGGGTATTTATTTCGAACATTCCTGTTAGTATCCTGAGAGGAGTAACTTTCTTTTTAGTAATAACCATTTGATTTTTTAAGGCGTCCGATAATGAGTCAAAGACATAATCCTCGAGCTTTTACCATAAAGTGCAGGGGTAAAAAGTTTTATTTACACATTCATCATTTATCCACGATTTGTTCCATTCAACTTTTTGCCAAACAATTGTAAATGATAACAAATCGTGGGTGTAGCAGTTGTAAGTATTATAATTTTCTCCGACATGTGACATTACCAGTGTGCTAGATGTGTTGGGTGTATACACTTTGTTTTTAGAGAGTTCTCGTGGTATATTTGTTAATGTGATTTTATATTTTACGTTCTATTTTGTTTTAGGAAAAGAACCTAGATTGATATGCGCTTTTCTACAGCATGTAGGCTGCTGATAAGGCTTCTTGCAGTTATCATCTTCATAGTATTGCTATTAAGTTTAAGTTTTCGAAGCAGACAAGGTGGACAAAACAATGTCACTATGGTAACTACACCTTCACCGGAAGACGAACTGCGGACCTACATCAGAAACTTAAGCTCTTGGAAAGACAACAATGAAAGTACAATAGTCAATCCACATCCTTATAAGTACCTCCACGTGCCAAAAAACACGTGTAAAAGAAACGGAGCTGTTACAGATCCATTTATTATAGTTCTTGTTAAGTCGTACGTGTCAAATATTGGACACCGCGAGGCAATTCGTGCGACTTGGGGTAAAGTAGTACCCCCTTCAGTAAAAATTGTGTTCATACTTGGATATCTTGACTTTATGAAATCTTATATTACTATAGAAAGCAGACGATACAAGGATATTGTGCAGGAAGATTTTATTGATGTGTATAGGAATAATACAGTTAAAACTATAATGGGGTTTAATTGGGTAGTGTCAAATTGTGCTGAATCTCCGTACATATTTTTTGTTGATGATGATTATGTTGTTAACATTCCTCAACTTTTAATGTATCTCCGTAGCCATTTGTCCCGGACAAAGGATGGGAAGAACATGTATGTTGGATATAAATGGGAGAAAGCATACCCTAAAAGATCTAATTCTTCAAAATGGTACGTTTCAACTGAGGATTATCCATGTAAGTTCTGGCCACCATACGTTGGTGGAGGTTCCATGGTCATATCGATGGATGTAGCGTCCAAAATGGCGGAATCTTTTCCACATATAAAGGCAATATTTATAGATGATGTTTATATAGGAATCGTAGCAGCAACATTAGGAGTTCAAGTCAAAATGGAGGGTAAGTTTAGCCCAGACTATCAGATAAATAAAATACACAAATTGTTATCTACTCATGGGTATGAATCATCGAGTGCATTGATGCAAGACTGGGACAGGATTAAACATAAAATAGACGTATCGTATACTTAAATGTTGAAAAAATAGCAGCTGCGTTGTGCCAAGAACTGTGCAATGTCAAAATGTCTAGTCATAATATACATTTATACAAAGTGTTCATTACTGATTAAAAATATACTATATTGTTAAAATAAGCTTGTGTGTAATGTAAATAGGACAATAGTGATCTTGTTATTAAAATCAAAATTAGCATAGCTTTAATGAGACAATTTTTATAATATATTCCATGGTATACTGTGACTATCTTAAAGACCACATGAAAACAATGAAAAAAAGTTTAATTTATACTTACCTGCACAATTCGAGGCCGATAATTGTAATGCTTAAGACCCAAGCAAGCATATTAAGCAGTCAGGATAGGTGGAAGCTATGGAATCATACATTGTTACCGTTTTCAAATTAACCAAACAATGGCGTACTAAGTTCGACAATCAAAAACAATTGTATGGCCTTTTATATTATTATGTGATCATTTGATCTTTTTATATTTTGTACTGAGTATGCTACTCATACACATTTTTCATATTACCATATTTCGTTAAAAATGATACATATTATGATTTCTGATTGTGGTATATGGACAACCATAGTCGTTCCATGGAAGCCAAAAAAGTTGTTTGGTTTTGGAAAATATCCGAGATTAACCCAAAATGTTGAAAGAAAGTTACAATAAACCTCAAAATGTTGGACCAATTTTGACAGTCAGTTGTAGGCCCGGTGTGTGATTTTGATAACATGATTATTTTAGTTTTTTACTTAATGAATAATTGTTTTATAGATGTATTTTTACTCATCATTTGATTCTCAAACGCTTATTTTATAAATCGATTGACTTTGAATTTTGTAAAAAGTTACTTCTTGTATGTTAAAAAACTAATGCTTAATTAATTGCAGGCCCCCTCCTGCAGTGTTTCAAAGTGTTGCTTTTTCAGCTCACCTATTTATAGCCAGGATGAGTAATTACCATCATTTTTAGTTCGTCGTCCGTCTGTCGTCTCTTGGTCTATCCTAAGCGTTTTTAAGATCTTCTCCTTTGAAATAGCTATGCCAGTTGGAACCTTGTTTGTTCACAATAGTTGTTGGGTGGGTCCCATAAAAAAATTTACTCTTTATTGAAAATGGATGCTAGTTCAATATTAGACATGATAAAAAAAAACTAAAAAAAAAACATTCAAAGACCCACTCTAACTACTAGTCCGACTGGAACCAAACTTGGCGACAATAATATTAAAGTGGCCCTCTGCAAAAAGAATGTTTTTAAAGTTGATACTTTATTAGTAGATGATAATTGAAAAATCAAGATTCTGATCCGACCTTTTGACAAATGAAGAGTGGACCGGCGATTTTTATTTTTCATCATTAATAGTGAAAATTGCTGTAAAGTCAAAATATTTTTAGGGGCTGAAAAATTGGCACTGGAAGGGATGAGAATCTAGGATATTTTTTATTTTGACCTTATCCAAGGTGGTGGCCAACGATATACCTAGTTGAGCATTAGATTCAATACTAAGAAAACACATTCATGCATCTTCTCCGCAGATGGTTCTGGGTGACATGGAACCAATTTTTGACCACTCACCGGGGAACATAGTTTAATTTTGGACGTTGGGAGAGAACATATTCATAGATCTCCTCCTTGAAAGTACTGATCCAATTCCAACCCATTTTCGCCATAATAGTCTTGGGGTAATTCCCTAAAAAAGGGTTTCAAGTTTCAGTCTAGCTCTTTGTTGAGGAAGATTTGTAGAAACATATAAGAAATTAAAGTCAGTAATAGTCTTAACACAGCCAACAGTATATAATTTTATCATAAAAACTTAGAAAGGAAAATATTTAAGTTTTTACATATCACTTGCTATTTTTTAATGTTTCATGTTATTTTGTAGTTTTGAATACTAATTGCTATTAATAACGTTACCAGGTGTAAAATTTGTGTACTCTGAAAATATAATTATGTTGTTTTAAACTATATACCAAAGCTAATTGTTAAAATAATATGTACTTATATATAAAATGTTACTTGCTAGAAGCTTTGTGTTTAATTTGCCTATTACACATTACACAATTACAAGTCTGTTCCTTATTTCTAAAAAAAAAACAGTCTGTTCCTTTCGAAACATTAACTCGAAAAACTACGAGTTTGAAAACACACACACATACACATACACACACACACAGAGCAAAATAGTACTATAGAGACAACCGATACAGCGAAATTAGACAACAAAATACCATAATTGCAATCAATTGAGTTGAAATTATGATTTCCACAACTTATGTTCTTTAAGTGTTGATCGAGACTTTAACTTAAATCATATGAAAGGACTTATAGAGAAAAGTTAATCTTAAGGCAAAACATCAGTGCTATTTTTCTCTTTGGAACAGTTCTTTGCAAGACGAAACAACATTCTAGGTGTCATTAAGATACGAAAACATGAACGTGCAAGGGTTCACACCAGAATTATACCTTTCACAACTCGTCCACATCAAAATTGCAGATATTCAAACCGTATCCCAAGGACTCTGAAGATAGTCTTTACATAGAATTGCAAATGATGAATAAAAAAAACATGGCATTAAAACAATATAAAGCAATAGTTAAACTTCTGAAAAGATAAATTAAGTTGGAACAAGATTTGCAATTGCAAGCAATAGCCGATGTCACCGACTCCCCATTCGATCATTCCACCTTATTCGCAGCGTCAAAATCTACCTAGAAATCAATTTTCATTGAAATCTGACAAAGTCGAAATTTTGACGTATTTTGGCAGCCCTCTTGGAAATGGGGACCATTTTGAAAATTTTCAATGCAGGTAATACAACTTCAGATGGTGCTCCAACTGTGTACAAAGTTTCAAATCATTCCACCCAGCCATCTCAAAATAAACGATCGGACAAAAATTATTGGAAGAAGAAGAATAATAACTAGATTTGTACCAAGTTCCTCTCGTTATTTACGTTTGTCTCTTAATTGTTTTCATTTTTGTTTTTCTGGTGAAGTTTGCTTGTAAATTGTGGCATGTGATTGTAGTAGGTGTTTGCTGTTTTCCTGTTTTTGTAATTGCAATTGCAAGCAATAGCCGATGTCACCCCAGACAACTAATTCGATGATTCCATCTTGTTTGCAGCCTCAAAATCTACCTAGAAATCAATTTTCGTCGAATTCCGACAGCGTTGAAATTTTGACATATTTTGGCGGCCATCTTGGAAATGGCGGCCATATTGAAAATTTTAAACGCACAGCATACAACTTCAGATGGCGGTCCAACTTTGTGCAAAGTTTGAAAACAATCCATCCAGTCATTTAAAAATAATCGCTCGGAAAAAATTATTGGATGAATAAGAAAAATAATAATAAGAATGATAATAATCAGAAGAAACGTAGAATAACAACATGTCACCCCGACAAAGTCTGGGGTGACATAATAATAAAAAGAAGAATCATAATCAGAAGAAACGTAGAATAACAACATGTCACAAAGTCTAGGGTGAAATAAATATAAGATATTCGCTGACTATCCTGTCAGGATGTAAAGACAATAATGATTAGAACCAGTTCCTTGTGTACAATATTGTTACAAATAAAATCTGTAAGACTAAAAAAACTACAACTTATGTCTATTCAGTGCATATTATAAGCGATCAAAAAAACGAAAATTGAAACAATCTAAATATATGTAACTATGACGAAAACGTAGTGTCGCATATTAAGAGACTTAATAGATAACATGCAGTGAATTTTATTTTGCCAGAGATATCCTTTGTCTTATCATTTAAGATAAAACCAAGCCCAATAGGTGGAATAGGTGAGAAAATGTGTTAATTCTAATATTCAGTTGAAAAAAAAGACCACAAAATACCGAAGGAACAAAGCACTAATAGACAAGTGATGACTGTCCTTGCAAAGCTAACACAAAAGTCTCCCAAACGAACTTCACTTTTCCATAGCAACTAATGTCATTTTGATAATTTTGAGACCAAAAATCATTTCTCCGCATGTCAGACCTTCTACCTGTAAAATTTCATCCAACTCTGAGCACTTTGATTTTTCCCTTATTTTACCCGTTTCCATAGCAACAGTCGCCATTTTGAAGTCTTTGAGACCAGAAACTAATTCTACAGATGTTAGGCACCATTCCTGTAAAATTTTATCCAATGCTGAGCACTTTGAATTTTTCCCGCCGTTTTTCTGTTTCCTTGGCAGCGGGTGCCATTTTAAAATTCCGACACCCGTTGGCACATCTTCTCACGAGTATCTTCCATCAGGTGAAGTCTCATTAAGTTCCAGTCTTTTGTATCCTAGATATCCGGCGGACAACAAAAATTTTCGGGTGGAAGAATAAAAAAAACGGAGCAAAAACAATAAGACTTAATAATAATAATTAATTATTACATAAATGAAAGGTCCAGATACTAAGTATAACGAGAACAACAGAAGAATGAAGACCAAAGACACGAGTCGCCAACAAAACAAACGAACATGACAAAAATAAAACGCAAATTAAAGTTAATAAATATTTTACGGAAGGATATGAAGTAAATGAACACGAGACCATAACACATATGTTAATTCCAACTGCAATAATTTTAATGAGCTGTATGGCCATTCGGAAATTAGGAAATCCATAATTTCAATAAATGTTTAAAATGCATAAAACCAAACGAAATCCGAATAATCAGTAATATCAAATATAGCTAAGGACAAAACTGCGTTGGAGGGAGTTAAGCCTTTAGTTTTAGAATTTACATAAATTAAGATACAAAAATATCGAAGTTAATTGAACAAAGTGTACACATGAGATATAATCTCATGTACAAGTACACAAGTACACCATATCTAAGAAAAATAAAGAGCATACATCTCTACCACGGGGAATTGTTTTACCAACTCCACACTGCAATAAAAGACAAACTCCTGTATTGAATATTTTACGAAAGGATATGAAGTAAATGAACACGAGACCATTTTGCAGAGTGAACTCTGAGGGTGACATCAGGTTCCCTGGAAGTAAATAATCTGAATAAGGAGTTATCCTCTTGACAGATTACATGTCCAACGGTTTAAGGTTAATTTTACAGAATACGCCGACAATAAGCGAATTTGGATACATTTTCTAAACAAGCCGATGTTGAACAGAGGGTAGAAGATTTCTGTTGCCAATATCGAAAATAAAACATTAATTGGAATAGTTGTTTCAGTGAAAACTACTGCATAGCTAGGGATGGGATAATGGTTCTCATTGGTCATGTTATCAAAATTGAAAGAGTCAATAAACCAGTAAGAAT
>MJUU01007501.1:8229-19905 GCA_002080025.1 Modiolus philippinarum | reverse complement strand
AAATTGAAAGAGTCAATAAACCAGTAAGAATTTACTTATAACAGAAAACTGTGAAATACTACCTAGATGTAAGTTCTGATTTTGATATTGGTCATGTTATCAAAATTGAAAGAGTCAATAAACCAGTAAGAATTTATTTATAACAGAAAACTGTGAAATACTACCTAGATGTAAGTTCTGATTTTGATATGATTTTATAAATTATGCGAGGAGACAAAGTTAAAAAAAAACTAGAAAAAAAAAAAACAAACAAAAAAAACAAAAAACTAGAAAACTAGAAGACACAAATATACCATATCCCGCCAACTTCAGTTGCGCCATTCCCTAAAATTCCACTAGAACATTCAAAGAAAGAGAATGTTGAGATATCAAGGAATAGCTTTTATTTCATCTGTTACCTCAACATATTGCATGAACAATCGTCCAGTCGTTGTCAAAGACTAAGAGACTGGTGCTGAGTGGCCTGAAATGGCTTTAATTGATGAAATCAGATATCTTTCTTTCGTCGTCAGATTTGTTTCTTTACATATTGAAAGATTAAATATGATATTCACAAAGATAAGGAATGATTGTCTAAAATAAAATCCCCAAAATATAGAGTTTTTAATCAAAATTTAAAAAGTATTTTGTGTGTTATAAATACATAATCAAAAAAGGCGATAAAATTAACAGTACAAAACTTCTTAACATCATTAAATCAAAGACCGGAAATAATTTCATTTGGACATCTGACTTTTATTATCGCGTACATTTGTGTGGCTACTAGTAATAATTCACTGTAAATGATTCTTTATATTCAATACCCAGTGTGACTCTTTTCAATATAATTTCCGTCGAAAACAACGGCAGTAGAATACCGAAGGAACAAAGCACAAGATTACACAAATCAAAGTGCAGAGACAAGGCAAAAGCAAGAACACCAAAAGACGGAAGACCAAAGACACCACATGCCCACAAAACACACGAACATTACATATACAACACAAAAAACTCAAGCACTAACAGTGTGAACTCTCAATAAACAAGAGTGACATCAGATGCTCCGGAAGGGTAAGCATGTCCTGCTCTGTGCACAGCACCTGTCACACTGTCAGTGGGTCAATCCAGGGTAAAGTCAAAACCGATAATGTCAAATCCGAGAAGACGCGAATCTAGCTGAAAATGTCAGTTTTTATTTGTGACACTGACATTTCATATCTATCTATGATGTCGTGGTGACGGCCATAAAATTTCTGAAGGGACGAAAGTAACAAAGGCTGAACATATCCCTGACTCAGCAGTTTTTGTGACAGTGCTTTTGCTCTTTCCACAAAGTCACTGTATGTACTGCACGCTCTACAGTAACGAATTAATTGTGAAATATATACTCCATATGCTGGAGTATATATTATTTTAGTATCCATAATGTAACTACACATTATTTTAGTATCCATAATTTAACTAAAATTGACATAGTTTATGATTGCTTGATGTTAAAAATCATGTAAATGACTTTCGATCGGATAAAAAATATATGTATTCTGTACTTCTTATATTGCAGTATTGTGTTATTATATATAAAATGTTAAAATTAGTTAAATTAATCGGAGTAAGACCGTGCGAGCTCAGGCAATATCCGTGATGACGTCTCCATTTTGAAAGCCAGAAGTAACAATAATCTGGGGTATCGGTACGATAGCTTCCATTAATTCTAAATACTAGAAACAACCATTATAGTGGGTAAACTGTGGCTTCCGTCAATTCTTGATACAAGAACAAACAACACTAGCTGGTAAAACGTAGCTTCCATCAATTCTGAAAACTAGACCCTACTACAATAGCGAGAAAAATGAGGTTTCTGTCAATTTGATAAACTAGAACCAGCAACGACAGAGGGTAAAATGTGGCTTCCGTCAATTCTGACAACCAGAACTAACAACAAAAGCGGATAAAATGTGGCTTCTGTTAATTTTGAAAACTAGAACCAACAACGATAGCGGGAAATTTGTGGCTTCCGTCATTTTTAATACAAGAACCAACAACAATAGCTAGTAAAATGCAGTTTCCATCAATTCTGCAAACCATAACCAACTACAATAGTGGGTAAAATGTTGCTTCCGCCAATCCTGAAAACCAAAAAAAAAAAAAAAAAACAACAATAGCTGGCAAAATTCGGTTTCCGTCAATTCTGAAAACCAAAACCAACAAGAATAGCGGGTAAAATCCTGAAAAAAAAACAAAAACCAACAACAAATGTGGGTGAAATGTGACTTCCGCCAATCCTGGAAACCAAAACCAACAACAATAGCGAAAAAAATGTGACTTCCGTCAATTTTGAAAACTAGAAACAACAACAATATTTGGTAAAGTATGGCTTCCGTCAATTCTTAATACAAGAACAAACTATAATAGCGGGTAAAATGAGGCTTCTGTCATTCTGAAAACCAGCTCCAATAAAGCTAAGGCTACAATGCGAGTTCCGTCAATTCTTAATTCAAGAAACAAAAATAATGAGGGAACAATGTGGCTCTCCATGAATTCTAAAAAAAAAAAAAAAAAAAACAGAACCAGCAATAACAGCGGGTACAATGTGACTTTCTTCAATTCTTAATACCAGAACCAACAATAATATGTGAATAATGTGGCTTTTCTTCAATTATCAATTACAAACGGGTATTGCGTGACTTCACAATTGATGACTTTAAAGCCAAACCACTTGATTGTGCTTGCTCCTCTTCCCCATTCAATTGTAGTCCGGCTGGACACGTTATAACTGGTGACCTAAATATCGTAGAGAACCTCAAATTACGAGATGTCTTCTCAAAAGGTTCCAAATTTCGTGAGCCCCAGTACATCAACTGGAAGTACAACTTCAAGATTTTGAGGGATGCAGTTGAAGACTATGCTAGGAAGTGGGCAAAGAAAGAAAAAGAGGACGTTGAGACATTGTCCGACTGGATCAGGTGTATAAAGTCATTAATTGAAAAACGCATCCGACGCTTTAAAACAGCTATGAAATCCAGAAATCCCAGTATATTTGAAGATCGCCTTGTAGTAAGAACTCTGTCCAACCTCCATGAAAATTACGTCATTGTCCCTGCAGACAAAGCTTCTAACAACATACTGTTTGTGTGTAAGAAATACTATCTCGACTGCCTTGTGAAGGAGATGTGCATCGACAGTTCATCTGGAAATAGAAAAAAGAAGGGAAACGGGGAATGTTTCAAAGAGACAACGACCCAAAGGGGAGTAATAACAACCCAAAGCTACCATAAGATCTTCAATGAACGGAAAGAAACCCCACACCTAACGGCAGGTCGGAGTCGGCCCCTGAACAAAGAGCAATCAAGTCCAGCGAAATAAACTCCTATAGACATAAAGTAAATTAACTAGAAAAAGGACAAGGCACACAAAGGCTTAATAAATTCCTGACTTAGGACAGGCGCAAACCTGCTGCGGCGGGGTTAAACCAGTTTTATTGGATCAAAACCTTCCCCCTACAGCCAATGTGATAAATCAAAAAACAATCGTAACAACAGTAAAACCCTACTTATACCCCTACTACAATATCGAGGGATGAGATTGTAAAAAATCACACTTCAGTGTTAGCATCATTTGGCATAAAAGCTAACAATCAACTCCCTTACATCTATTGGGTACCTAAACTTCATAAGAATCCATACAAACAGAGATTCATTGCCGGGTCTTCCAGATGCACCACTAAACCTCTTTCACAGCTCCTCACTACTTTGTTGACCGCAGTCAGAGATGGCCTGAAAAATTTCTGTCATAAAGCTTACTCCACAAGCGGTGTGAATCAAATGTGGATTCTTAAAAATTCAAAAGATCTCCTTGAACAGCTATCTTCAACCAGTCTTACTCATTGCCAAAGAATTCAAACTTTTGACTTTTCTACACTTTTTACAACCCTGCCAAACAATAAACTGAAAACAGTAATTGCAGATTTAATACATCAATGTTTCTGCACAAAAAATGGAGAAGCAGATACACCTATTTAGTTATAGTGAAAGACAAGACATATTTTGTTAAAAACCACACTGATTCAAACAAGAAGTACACTGAGACTGACGTAATCAAAATGTTAGAATTTTTGATCGACAATATTTTTGTCGAATTCGAAGGTCGTGTTTTCCAACATACAGATAGGGATTCCTATGGGAACAAACTGTGCGCCGCTTTCAGCTGACCTTTTCCTTTACTCGTACGAGGCCACGTTTTTACAAAGGCTTATCCAAAGAAACCAAAAACATTTAGCCCAGTCCTTTAATTTCAGCTTCCGCTACATAGACGATGTACTTTCTCTTAATAATCCTAAATTTAAGGAGTATTTACATCAGATCTATCAAAATGAGCTTGACATTAAAGAAACAACTGAAACACCTACTTCAGCTTCGTACCTAGATCTTTTATTGTATATTGACGAAGACAGACGTTTGAAATCTAAGCTATATGACAAGCGTAATGATTTTAATTTCCCAATTGTGAACTTTCCCTTTCTTAGCGGCAATATACCTACCTCTCCAGCCTATGGAGTGTACACAGTTGATTCGTTACTGTCGAGCGTGTATTTTGTACAGTTGTTTTTTGAACACTCTCCCAAAAGCTGCTTAGTCAGGGAGTTGTTCAACCTATGTTAATTTCATTCCTCAAGAAATTCTATGGCCGTCACCATAACATCATTGTAAGATATGACGTGTCAGTATCCCAAATGAAAGTGGACATTTTCAGCTAGTTTCATGTCTTCCCGGATTTGACTACCGACTTTGACATTTTCCCTGATTGAATCACTCACAGTGTGACGGGTGCTGTTAACAGAGCAGGACATGCTTACCCTTCCGGTGCACCTGATGTCACTCTCAGTTTTACTGGAGTTCACACTGTGAGTGTCTTTGTTTTGAATGTTGTAATTTCTGTGCTTTGTACCTGTCTAACATCATTGTTTTTTTTGTGTCTAACGTCATTGTTTTCTGTGTTCTCGTTTTGGCCGTGCCTTTGGACTTCCAATTTTTGTAAATTTCACTCCTTTGTTCCTTCGGTATTCTACTGCCGTTGTTATCAACACCAGAACCAACAATAATAGGGGTACAATAAGGCTTTCGTCAATTCTTAATACCCGAACCAACAATATTTATGGTACAATGTAGATTCCGTCAATTCTGAAAAACAGAACCAACAATATTGATAGTACAATGTGGCTTCCGTAAATTGTGAATTCCAGAACCAACAATAATAAGGGTACAATGTGGCTTTCTGTCGATGCTGAAAGCAAAACCAACAATAACAAGGGGAACAATGTGACTTTGGTCAATTCTTAATATCAGAACAAATAATAAACGGGGTACAATGTGGCTTCCGTTATGTTATTTCCTTATTTCAGAACCAACAATAATAGCGGGTATATATACCGATAGCTACAATGTTGCTTTTGTAAATTCTGAAAACCAGAACAAACAATAGTCGGTTACAAACTAGTTTACGTCAATAACAATAACAAAATAACGAGGTATGATTTATGTTTCCTGTCATAGCTGAAAGAAAGAATTATCAATAAGAGGGATAAAATGAATGTGGTTTCTGTCAATTCTGGAAGTAAATTCTGTACGCCAGAAATAACAAGAACTGTCGTCGCATGGCAGCCAGGTATACCCCCGCTCTATGAATACTGAATCCATATGGAAAGTGCAAATTTAAGTGTGTGTGGACACAATACAGGTGTGGACACAGTACAAGTGTGGACGCAAAACAAGTATGGAGACAATGGTAAATCCTCAAGACATAATGAAAAAAATCAAAGTTATTGTCAAACAGGAAGTAGATGAGTTACAGACTTGAAAAGGGAGCCACCGTACAACTCGCCATACTAAAGCTTCAGACCAAACATCAAATTACTACTAAATACACATGCTAAAAATCCATATTGGTAGGTTTGCACTGCCGATCAAAGCAACTCGACCGAACTCAATCTATGAATTTCATCAATATTCATCGATCGGGACACTGATCTTGGATGCTCGTGTTCGGTCTACTAACCAAATCGGGCGATCTTACTAATTCTGCTGAACACGAGCTGTGTTCCCGAATATTTTTGACATGTCAAAAATATCGTGAAGAGGTCGTGTGCATGATATGTCGGTAGCAGGTCGGGAATCAGTCGTGGTCTGATCGAGGTAGTCGTGAAGAGGTCGAAAAGGGATCGGTCTTGATCGAGTTTCAAAATTTGAGCCGATCATGCCGATCTCTACCCGACTTTCACTCATATGCCGAGTCGATTCCAGAACTACTCGATTAGTACTCGATCATTACTCGACTAACACGATTCTTTCTTTTTTTCTATACAAGATCTTCCTGACCAGAACCCGATTTTTCCCGACCTGTATGCGACTTTCACTCGATTTAACACGACAGCATGTCATTTTTTCACAATAGCACAACGTGAGGCTTTCAAGAGCCTCAATGTCTCACTAGGGTCTTAGTTCAGTTTTTTAAGGAGCCATCCATTAGCTATTGTGATCAAGTTTGGCTGATGATCATCTTTGATATGGGAATCTGCCGGATACTTTCTAAAGTGGGGACCAGCATAGGACTTTTGTTTTCAGTTTTGGCCAATTGGCAAAGTAGTTTCAGAGTAGAAGATATTTGAACGGATATCTAAGTAAGGTCGAAAATTAAATTATGTTCCCCATTGTCGGCCATCTTGAATTGCATGCAGGCAAGATAGATACTATTTTAAAAGGGAAACATCTAAGGACGATTTTGACCAATTTTGGCTGCAATTGGACCAGTGAACATCCATCTTGTACAATGTTAAACTTTGTCCCCTTTGGTGGTCATCTTGTTTTAGCTGACGATATGGCAGACACTATTTTGAAAAGGGACCATTCATTGGAAATCTTAACAATTTTGGCCTGGTTGGCTTAGGGGTTTCAAAGGTAACGTTTGAATAAGTTTTCTCATTAGATCCAATTTAAATTATATTCCTTGTTGGCGGTTATATTTGATAAGAAGCGGACATGACGGTTTTTTTCACATTCAACCAATTGGGGTCTATCATGACTCGGTGGTTTCTGGGTAGAATATGTTTGAATGCAAAAATCGTGGACAACGAATAATGGAAAAAGCACAACCCAATTGTAGAAATGAATATCAGATTGTGCCAGCTACTAGAAGAATTAAAGGATGACGTGCATGGGGCTTAAATTCAATCGACCAGCTATGCTGACATAATTTGAAGTTGAATTAAGATGTACCCAATATACACACTCTAGAAAGAGATTCACTAAATACTTAAGTACATGAATTCAAGAATAAAATATGGTTTCTTTCTAACAGGTTTGGTATTATCACAAGATATTATTCAAGCTAAATGACACCAGAAAATGCGATTTTTAACATTTGTAACATGTACTAGAAGATGGTTTACTAGAAGATAAAAACATTCTTTAAGATTTGCAACGGGCAAATGGTTTACCCAACGGGCAATCCCTCGCCATTTTCACTCTCTTAAAACCGGATTTTTCCTACAGAAAGCCGGTTTAAAGCTATACACCGAAACTACTGTAAATCTAGTTACTACCGATCTCATGTGATGATATGTCATCTGATTTATGTATCAGATTAGTCCTACATGTAATGACAAGAAAATCAAACAGTCGCATTCTGACGCATGATGAGGAGGATGACCTGCTAGTATGTTAAAGGTGTGAATTCAGTAAATAAGCATGACATCATTAAATTCCGCCTATTTTGGGGAGAGCTTTCAGTAGTGTAATGAAAAATTATAATGGAATGATTGGAGGATATTATTTGAAATAAATGTTTTTTAAAAGCTAGTTCATACGTGATGTTTAAAAAGCGAAAGAAGAAACCTGACAACATTGTACGTTTTTTCAGAGCGAGTTTTAAGAAAAGGGGGGTCGAAATAAGAAATTCAGTGCGAAATTGCTATATCCGTTTTCAAGTAACGGAATGGCTAAAAAATGCCGCATGATCCTATGTTTTGACGGTGCCAAAAATAGACCCAAATTTATATTTTACTGAATGAGATATAAAAGTTCCTGATTAATTACGGGAAAATAACTATGAGTGTTCATGGTCAGAGACGTTAACATAGAAAGTAATGGGGATTTATTTACTCTAATTCACACCTATAGGAGGGAAATCTGATTTTAATGTTTCCGACATATTAGGCTTATTTGCAAGTGTCAAAGTGATAGATTTTGAATATTGTGCAATGTCAACGCATGTTCTCGTGGCGTCTGTTTCACGATTTCTCGAATTCTTCATACGTGAAAACAGGTGTACTCCGATAAATGTCTCTATTTGCGACTGCATGCATGCATATTGCTGAGAATGTTAAATTCAGATTAATTACATATAGAACTACGCACACGATTACATTTTCAACCTATGAAAATTCCGAAAAAAATAAGCTGAACACCACACTCTAGCGACGTCTCTTTTGTTCATAAACTTCAAGAAAGAAGATCTATTTATTTTCATAGTTTCTTAAAGGTGAAATGTACCAACTGTCAGCAAAATCATATCCAGGCTTTTCGTTAATCTTTGCTATAGTCCATTTCAAAATTGTACTTTTATAGGAAGTTGACACATGTCATGTGTTATTTTCCAAATATGGCTTTGTGATAACACAGGTAATTCTGCAATTGTGTAAACTTGACACCTACTCAATATGTGCAAATAACTTAATACCGAAGTTACTGTGAATTTTGATTCTGCATATGCGTATTTCGACAACTTATGTCTCTTCAGTGCAGATATAATCTAAATATTTGGAAGACCATGAAGCCAAAGATGCTTAAAAACTGATAGAGAACAAATTACCAAATATTATAATAACGGGAACAAATAGATAAAAATGGCTGGCAACAAGAAAGAGCAATACTGTAAGGTCTCAAAAAACTCAACATGTTTTCTTCATTTTTTTTCAGAGGGGTGGCCTCTGGAAAAAAACTCTATAAAATCAACGGAACATTGATATTTGTCGAAATGTGTGTATATAAATACTCCTAATAGGTGTAGCAAACCAGCAACATATAAAGTGTCACATATTGCGGTACTGCCACTACTAATAACATTAATTCCTTTGAAATGATGACTTTGAAGCATTTGCTATTGTCTAACACAAACTACGCGCCTTCTGTGTCAGATCCGCCTTCTCTGCTACTCTAGATCTATCAAAGTTATCATCTTTTCTTTGAAGCATCAGCCACCTGGGCCAAAAATTTTGCTGCTCCGCCACTATACTGAACTATTCCCCGAATTTAACATTTTATCCCCATACGAACTAACAGGACAAAACAAGAGCACACTCGACCGTTTCACGATCTTTTTACGACCAGGTCAAATTAATCAAACACAAATCGGGTTATGGTCTGGCTCAATCTGACAATGTCTGGTCGGTCGAATGAGGGTCGAGCATAAGTCGTACGGGAATCGTAAAGAGATCGAGAATGGTAGAGTGTTCGTCGTGTTAAATCGGGTAAAGGTCGACTGGACGTCGTGAGCTAGCTCGACCAATGAATTTTATGATGTTGATCGGGATAAAACAGCATGGTCGAGTTGATCGAGTTGATCTGATCGGCAGTGTTAACCTAGCATAACGAAAAATTTCAACATATAAATATAATGGGAAAAATCAAAATTATCTCAAACAGGAAGTAGATGAGTTAGAGACCGGACAAGGGGAAACACGGTAAAAACTCACCATACCAAAGCTTCAGACTAATGATCAAATTAATTCTTCATACACAAGCTGAGAAATCGTTGACGAAAAATTTCAAAATATAGAAAATGGAAAAAAAAATCAAAGTAATAGTCAAACAGAAAGTAGATGAGTTACAGACATGAAAAGGGGAAACACAGTACAACTCATCATACCAAAGCTTCAGGCAAAATCATTACTACATAGTAAATACACAAGCTGAGAAACCCTCAAGCAAAAATTTCAATATAGGGCTATAATTTGAAAAATCAAAGTTATCGTCAGACATGTAGTAGATAAGTTACGAACTTGAAAAGGAAAGACACGGTGCAACTTGTTATACTTAAGCTTCAGACAAAATACTAAATCATTACTACATACACGAGCTGAGAAATCCTTGGCGAAAGTTGTTCCGGACGGATGGATGGACGGACGGACAGACGTACCGACATCAAGACGGACAACCAGGCGGACAAGGGTAAAATAGTTTACCCTACGTCTGAAAAAAATCAGCCAATTCCTGTCCTAAATTGTTACCACGTGAAGACATTGTATTTTTGTATACCCGGTCACTGTTTTAGCAATACCCTGTCAGTGTTAGAATTATCTTCCTTGAAACGTACCAAAACAAAATTGGCTACCAAACGATTTGCATCGTTATCAGCAGACGACATAGAACAAAAGAAAATGCTTATGAACGCTAAGGAAACGGTGAAAAGTAATAAAAAAGCAGCAAGAGCACTTAAAGCGTACTTAAAGGAAGCTGGCCAGGACGAAAATTTTGAGCAGTTTGACACAGTAAAGCTAAACGAAGCGTTTGGACATTTTTACATGAATGCTCGGAAACAAGATGGTGAACATTAGCAACATCATTTGAGAACATTAGACATGCTTTAAATAGATATTTGCAAGGTGTTCCACACAACCGCAAATTTAATATAAGGAAGGTGCAACCTTAAAAGCGAGCGAAGAATAATGAGAGACTCTCAAATGACTGTATTGCTCACAGACCATGACCGACATCATAAAGACATCAGTTTCAGAGATCATAATGGAATAAAGTTCTTATTAGGGTCCGATGAAAAACTTCTTTACCCATTGGTGGATATCTTGAATTTTGAGCAGAACTTGTTTTTTTTTAATTCTACTATATTGGGAGCATGTTTCAACATAATTTTTATCGGACTTTACATCCTGGAATTACTGGAAGTAAAGGTAAGATATTACTGGTTTTGAAGATGAAGTTTGTCTTGTTTGAGAAGTTTTATTTAATTCATTACCCTTTTCACCCTGAAGATATCTCCAATGTAAACGTTTTTGCATGCCAAAAGCTGCTAGTATTTCATTTCGAATATTCATAGTCAGCAATTTCTTATTTTGTAAACAATTGTGTTTATTTCTTTCTGTACATAGTGTTTGTATATTTTATTTATGTTTTTATAATAGTTTCTTTGTAATTCTGTCTTGAAAATGTTAGAATTGCTCTATTTTTTATTTTGTTTTACATGCTTAATGTATTTATTGAGTGATGAAAGTTTAATAAAATATTCAATTTAGGGGATAACCGTTTTATTCTGAGGGGTCTGACATTTTTTTAGTTTTAAAATAGACATTCAGTCCCGAATAAAAGTTAAAAACAAACATTCTTGCATACACCTTCTTGCAATCAGACTCTACTTAGAGCATGGTAAAAATTTGAAAATAAATATTAATTCCCTTAAGAGTTTGAAAAAAACCTGACTCAGAAATTTTCAGAAATAAGGCACCGGCCATTTAACTTGAAAGCCGGGGAACTTTGCTTTTTTTCCTAAAAAATATTTTGAAGCTGTTTTTATATGAAAAATGAATTTGGCTGCAAATTTAACAATGAAAAAATTGGAAGGGGGCTTTCTGCCCAAAAATATAATGCTAATTTTGATAAAAAAATATTTTGTGGAAAATTAAAAAAAAAAAAA
>MJUU01007500.1:24310-50590 GCA_002080025.1 Modiolus philippinarum | reverse complement strand
CACACTGACCCTTTGGGTCAGGTGAGCTAAAAATCATCTAAAATGTACAAAATTAGCAACATACAACTTGATAAGAAGTTCAGACCGTACGAAATTTATTTAAGTTAGGTGTCCATTACTTTATTTTGTTCTTGTTGACGGTCAAAGTACCAGATTTAAATTCAAATTCCAAAATTTGTTCCCTTTTGCATCCTTTTTTGTTGGGAGGTAATCTAGCCTTTTGTTTCTCAATATATCGCTTTTCATTAAAAATATGTTGGCAAGTATGTGATTTTCTCTGGTAATACAGATCAAGTCTAAGAAATTTGTCCTTTTTTATATACAAAATTTGCTTAGGACAAACACTACACCCTATGAAAAAATTTTAAATTTTAAACCACAATATTTTAACCTTTTAAGTGACTGCTTGAAAAAAGTATTTATTTTCCATCCGAAATCTTCATTATAAATGTACATATGTAAATTTAATCTGGATACCTGTAAAGGCATAATTAGTAATTTATCTATCCTCAAAAGTCATATAAGTTCAATGTTATTTAGTCTCATGAAGTCTGCTATTAAACTTTCTCTGTCTTCTTGGTTTAGAATTTCTTTTGGCTGTGTATAATGTATTGTTGCCTTATCCTCTGTATCCAAATTTTCGTTGTTTCTTAGTTTTTTATAGTGTTTCCATTCCATTTCTAAGACAGTGAAGAATACCTATAAAAATAAATATACATATTTGTGTACCACATCATTGTTACCTTTTATCATTGTTCATTTTAAAGAAGTATTGTGAATCATTTGTAATTATTATTTGGACTAGTCATTGCAAGATGTTAAACTAGAGGCTCAGAGGGCTTGGCCTGTATTGCCCAACTCAGGCGTCAACAATGATAAATTGTCCATAGTTGTGATTTTTTATCTTTGATGGGACCAAAAAATGTTTAATTTTTTAAAAGAACCTTACACAGATGCTTCCAGACAATCAGAAGCAAAAATTGCCCAAAGCAACCATATTTGTTGCCCAATTTGGACAAAATGAAGAAAGTTTTAAAAAGATCTATCACAGTAGCTTTCTGTTAAGAATATGGTCATTTGGCCAAGTGGTTTGAGAAAGAAATATTTTCAGTCAATCAGAAACAAGAATTGCCCATGGCAACCATAATTGTTGTCCGATTGAAACGAAATGAGGAAATTTTATAAAAGGCCTTTCAATCATGCTTCCTCTGAAATAACTTTTCATCACGCTGGTCTATCAAAACGCAGTGGCAACGGTGCCAACGCAATTACAACGGTTTTTCAACGCACTGGCAACGAAAAAATTGTCAACAACGGGCGGAATCACGACGGTCAGTATGATTTTTTTCTTTTTCTATGTGCATTTATGAAATAAAAAATATCAGACGGGTTGTAAACATTATCGACCTCTTGACGTATAAGAATTTTAAAATTGACAAGCTTTAAGTTTCAGAGCTTTAGCGTGGACAGTTGATATACCCCTAGGAATATCTGCGCCATTTTCAACATTTCATCAAATTTTTTCTCTTTAAAAGACGTTTCCTGTATTAAAATGAAACACATGTCATAGTTTTTGATGAAATAAGATGTCCTATCATCCCAAAAATGTATTTAGTCTATGTAATGTACGCACACACGTGGGATAAAAATCAACGCAGTGTACAACGATTCTTGTACAACGCAAAGGCAACGGCCATGTGTGATTGTTATGCTATTTATGCTTTGAAATATGAAGATAAGAACATGAAAGGGAACAAACAACCTGTGATATCTGTGGTTTATTTCGGAATTGACCTTTTTTTAAGCCTCACCCTTTTATTTTCTCTTAGAACTTAGAAGGGGAGAAAAATAAAATTTGAGAAAATAAAAGGAAAAGGCTTCAAAAAAAGGTCTATTCCGAAAAAACCATAGATAGAACAAGTTTTTTGTTCCTTTTTTAATTCTTATCTTCATATTTCAAAGCAAAAAAGGCATATCAATCACACATGGCCGTTGCCTTTGCGTTGAACGAGAATCGTTGTACACTGCGTTGATTTTTATCACACGTGCGTGCGTACATTACATAGACTAAATACATTTTTGGGATAGTAGGACATCTTGTTTCATAAAAAATTATAACATTTGTTTCATTTTAATACAGGAAATGTCTTTTAAAGAGACAAAATATGATGAAATGTTGAAAATGGTGCAAATTTTCCTAGGGGTATATCAACTGTACACGCTAAAACTCTGAAACTTAAAGCTTGACAATTTTAAAATCTATATACGTCAAAAGGTCGATAATGTTTACAACCCATCTGATATTTTTTATTTCATAAATGCACATAGAAAAAGAAAAAAATCATACTGACCGTCGTGATTCCATTCGTTGTTGACAATTTTTTCGTTGCCAGCGCGTTGAAAAACCGTTGTAATTGCGTTGGCACCGTTGCCACTGCGTTTTGATAGACCAGCGTGTTCATCTGGCAATGCAGTTTCAGAAAAGATTTCTTTTTTACATCAGCCAGTCAGAAACAAGAATCGCCTATGATGGTCATGTTAGTTGACGGACTGGGAAGAAAAAAGAAAAAAATCTATGAAGGACCTCTTATTGATGCTTCCTGTAAAATATCAATTTATTTGGCCAAGCGGTGTCAGAGGAGAAAATTATTTTCTATGTCAGCCAATCAGAAACATCACTCACCCATTTCGACCATATTTGTTGACGGATCAAGATGAAATAAGGAAACTTTTTAAAGGACTTCTTAAATATACTTCCTGTCAAATATCAGTTCATTAGACCGATAACTGTCACATTTGTTGACAGATCAGGACCAAATGTGGAAAGTTTATAAAGGACCTCTCATAGATGCTTCCTGTCAAATATCAGTTCTCTGTTAAGGTGGCTTCAGAATAGCAAATCAGAAAAAATAATTGCCCATGACGGCCATGTTTGTTGTTCAATCAAGACAAATGAGATAATTTTATTAAGGACTTCACTTAGATGCTTCCTGTCAAGATTGGTCAAATTTGGCCGACTGGTTTCAGAGAAGATTAAAATGTGACAAGTCAATGGACGGACAATGGACGCCATGTGATGACAAAAGCTCACATTGCCTATGGCAAGGGGGATAAAAAATATTGGGACTGATAAAATGTCTTAAAACTATATAGAGTGATCTAATTTAGTAGTAAGTCTTCCAGGGAAGACATGTGTCACCTGCATATTTATTTTCTTTAGAAAAAGTATGTCATTGAATGTGATATCACTATGAAAAAATATAAAACAGGAAGTTGAAAAGCGGCGGATTCTTATTGTCTTACACAATACAGCTGTCTATACTTATGCTCCGTGCCAAATATCAGGAAGCTGGCCTACATGGTTCCTGAGAAAAATGTGATAGAAATTTGCGTATTACGCACATTTAAAAATTATTCTAAGTTCCGGCAAACAGGAAGTTGACAAGCGGCACATTTAAAATTGTCTTACATGATACAGTTATCAATACTGATGCTCTGTTCTAAATATCAGAAAGTTTGCCTCCATTGTTCTAGAGAAAAAATGTGACAGAAATTTGCAAATTTTATCAAATTATTCTAAGTTCCGGCAAACAGGAAGTTGACAAGCAGCAGATTCGAAATTGTCTTACACGATCGAGTTGTCCATACTAATGCTCTGTGCCAAATATGAAGAAGCTGGCCTGCATAATTCATGAGAAAAATGTGACAGAAATTTGCGTATTATGCATATATCTAAATTATTCTAAGTTCCAGCAAACAGGAAGTTGACAACCGGCAAATTCAAAATTGTCTTACACGATACAGTTGTTCATACTGATGATCTGTGCCAAATATCAGGATGCTGGCCTGTATGGTTCCCGAGAAAAACTTGACAGAAATTTTTCTATACATGTATAACACATATATCAAAATTGTTCTAATTTTCGGCAAACAGGAAGTTGAAAAGCGGCAGATTCAAAATTGTCTCACACAATAGAGTTCTCCATACTGATGCTCTGCGCCAAATATGAGGAGGCTGGCCTGCATGGTTCCTGAGAAAAATGTGACAGAATTTTTTTGCGACGCCGACGATGCAAGACGCAAGACGACGGATAGTGATCCTTATATGTCGCGCTAACCCAGGCGACACAATAAACCAGTGTCCCAAAGGAGCCTGTAATTGCTCACCTGGCAAACATATTTGTTAAAACCAAGTAGATATTAATACCATTAGAATCATTTATCTATAATCTAATTTTTATGAATTTCCAATCAGGGCAAATGTTAAACTAATTTCAACTTGTCTTGATCAGCCAATTTGGTTGGCAGATGGTGTCAGTGAATACACTTCTGAATGGCACTCATCTAGTGGTCATTCCTATAACCCTTTTCAACATCGCAGACCCCTTTACCAGTCTGGCCTCCTGTTATAGTCCGTTTGGTGACTTTGAAAATAGGGAAAAAGTTATTTAAAAATAAAACAGTAAAAAGTTGCCCATAAGACTTAATAGTAAACAGTCAAGGGTGGAACCTATATAAGTTATTAGAGAAACAACTTAATCCAGTTACTGACAAATTGAAACAGTAACTTAATTTAGTTATCCAATGACAATTTTTTTCAAAATGGCTAAATTTGACCTCAAATTACTTCATGATACAGATATTTTTCTAACAAACAAAAGTTTTTCCCTAAAGGATAGGCATCTATACTGTCTTATTATCTATAAATCACAAATGCGCATTGAGATTATATAACTGCCCGAACACCTTCAAAGATAATCCCCTTGGGTAATTAAATCTCAATTTTCTGCAAACTGTTTACTTCAAAATCAATTAGATAGGGTATCATATGGAAGAGGTCAACTAGAACTATCTAATAAAATGCTAAGGTATTATTGTTATGTAGACATTCAAACAGCATGACATAAAATCTGAATCTTACTTAAAATATTCTTTGAAAACTTAACAAAGTTATCTGTGAAGTTATTTCCCTTGATCTGACCAATGATATCTTATTTCAGTTATTTGCTTCATAACTTGTATCAGTTATCAAGAAAAATCAATAACTCATTTAAGTTGTTTTCACTGATAACTTGGATAGGTTCCACCCCTAACTGGTAAAATAGACCTAATTTACTGCCGAGTTAAGTAGGAAGTAATTCAACAGCCACACTTGCTCAGTGTTGACAAACAACCAAGATTATTTGCATACATAATTAAGGGCTTTCCCTTTCAGAAGGAAACCTCTTACTGTATTTCTTCTGATTATTATTATTATTTTTCTTTTCTGCCACTTTTAAAATACTTTCTCCTTAACAGTTCACAACATCTTATTTTAAGGTTTCATACCAAGAACTGGTCATAGATGCACTTTCTAACACTTATGCACTGAGGCGGAATAATTTTCTGTTACAGAGTTACCTCCCCTTCTACCGAAAACCTGATCATGTTTTCTCAGAAACTATAAAAAATAGCTGATCAAATGTCATGGAGAAAATGTTCAGTGTCACTTCAGACGCAACTTCAGTTTAATTGGACTGAAAGAATTCTAGGACTTTTTCTATGAGTTATTTCCCCTGAAGAATTGACATGTTAAAAAAATTTTTTTTTGCTTGGAAACCGTAAGTCATAGAGACCTGAGACCTTCATCAAAAGATTTAGGAGTACTATAGTGTTTCTGCTTGTACTAAGGGCAACGGTCCCTGATGAACTTGAATGACCTTGTACGGTGACCTTGAGATTTTCGAAGAGCCTATCCAAAAAACAATAATAGATAGCTGACAACATGTAGTGGAGAAAAGGTGTGTCTTAATGAGGTCTACATTTGATATATTTGGTCCAAAATTATTGGACCACCCGTTATGGACTTAGAGCCAAAAAAAACATTTTTGGAGTCTGAAAAGAAGGTTTTTTTACTTATACATTGTATTTCAAAAACTGTAGGAGATAGAAAGAAACTTTGAACATCAATAATGTTTGGAATAATATTGCTTATAAAACTCAGTCAAGGTAAGAGGTCAAGGTCCTTAGCAACAACTTAAAGTTCTTGGCAACCATATCTTTTTGAACGTTAATGATTGTGTATATTATAGAAATGATAGAAATGATAGTTTTGATACTTTGACATTTTCCTCCATAGCAAACTGTCTAATTCCCTAGCAACCACTTTTTTGGAGTCCTTTGACAAGGGAAAGTCCTGTATTTGTTCACTGAACAAATGTTGAATATTTATGTGTACAATCCATATTTGGACATACTATGCAAATAAGGCTGTTACCCACCTATTCAGGTAGAAATGAAAAGTGAGACTGTTATGCAAATTGATGTCAAATAAGGAAGTATCATATAACAGTAATTAGTATAACAACAGACAGGTGTGGACAGGTGAGACTATTCAGTTTAATGACACTCTCCTCATGTGATATACCCAAAAAATTACTTTTGAGTCTTATGGACAAAATCTTTATTTTTGCTAATATTTTTCTGAAAGATATCAAGATATATACTAAATGCAGTATTTTCAAAAGATGCAAAAGAAACATTGCTTAAAGCTTTCTCTGATTTTTAAATAATTTATTTCCTTATTTTCATAGTCAACAAATGCACTATACCTTTCAACAACACAGACCTGTTTTCCAGTCTGAGATAGTTAACAAACACTCATGCTTCATTCTATATCTATAAAGTTCTTTACACATACTCCGACAAAATGCATCGTGGAACTTTCTACCTTTTCTTACTTTCATTTTTGGAAAATTTTCTGACAAATCAATCAAATTTTACAAAGGACAATGGAAACATTCTGATGAAAATAATGAGGACTTGTAGCTTGCAGATTATGAAATTAGCTAGGAATTATATTAAGTTTGGTGTTAGAGAAGAAGATGAAAATGTGAAAAGTTAACACAGGATGCTGACGACGACAACGAATGCAAAGTGATGACAAAAGCTTATGTGGCCCTATGGGCCAGGTGAGCTAAAAAGAAGATACAGTATTCTAATTACCATCAATCAACAAAGAATATTGTTAAATCTATATGGAACATGTATGAAGTTTTGGAGAAAAATATTCTAACATTCAGGACATTAGTGTGACCCTTTTCACACACCTGATATATAGTAAGGCAGTCAAAGATGGCTGAACTATTTTGTTAATATAATTTTTTATAATTTTTATCGGTACCATTGAAAATAAAAATATCTCAACTACTTCATCATGTTCATAGGTTTCTATAATATGTCTTTTAAACATCAATCAAGCTTCAAGGCTGAATGGAACGTCAATTTAATGCCTCAAACACCTATCAGCCCGGGCTAAAACAGGGGGACTTCGCAAGCGCAGCATGATACAACCGCAGCATGTTGACAACAGAAGACTATAAATAAATATGCTTATAGTTCTTGCTTGACACAATAACTGTTTGACACAGTAATATGTTTGACACAACAATGTAATTGACAAAGTAATACATTGACACAATAATACATCAGAATTGGATAAAAAATGAAAATTTTACATACCCTAGAAAATGACATTTTTGGCCCTTCAGGCCCCTTGTATCTTGAAAACAGTAACAGATAGAAAAAATCAGCTGCAACAATTATGGAAGTTCTCATAGAGAGGAATCCAATGAAAAAAAATCCAATCAAAATTGAATGAAAAATGGAAATTTTACATACCCTTGAAAATGACGTTTTTGGCCCTTTTTGCCCCTTGCATCTCGAAAACGGTAACAGATAGAAAAAATCGGCTGAACAATTCTGAAAGCTCTCATTGAGAGGAATCCAATGAAAAAAATCCCATCAAAATTGGATGTAAAATGAAAATTTCACATATCCTTGAAAATGGCATTTCTGGCCCTTTGGGCCCCTTGTATCTCGAAAACAGTAACAGATAGAAAATATCTGTTGGCATACCTCTGAAAGCTCTCACTGAGAGGAATCTTATGAAAAAAATCCCATCAATATAGGATGAAAAATAAAAAATTTATGTTGCCCAGAAATTAGCCTTTTTTGGCCCCTTTGGCCCCTTTTATCTCAAAAACAAAAAATTATATGAAAAAATGCTTAGAGAGACTTTTACTACATTTTTCATAAGAAATCCTTTGGAAAAAAACCCCATCAAAATCATTTTTGTCCCCCTCATAACTCAAAAACGATAATAGATAGACATATTCGGGAGGGGTCCATTCTATAAGATTTTTTGCAAGGAATTTAATAAAAGAAACCCTATCAAAATCGGATGAAAAATGATTAAAATATCCAAAAAATTTGTAAAAACCACTTTTGGCCCCTCCAGAAAAAACGGTAGGGGGCAGAATCCCTAAAATCAATACCAACCTTTATTTAGTACTAAGGGTCAACCTTACAAAACATCAACAGCATATGTCTACTGGAACAAAAGTTATCGTGCGGAAACCTACCTGTCTACGGACGCCAACGCCGCCGCCGCCGACAGCGTCATAACATAATACGACCGCAAAATGTTTGCGGTCGTATAAAAAAACATTTGTCCCCTCCCGAAAAAATATTAAAGGCCAGAAATCCCAAAATCAAAACTGATCTTATTTAATACAAAAGATTAATGTCACCAAATTTCAAAAAAAAATCTGCCCATTGGAACAAAAGTTAACATGCTGAAACCTGCCTGTCTGCAGACACTAACATTGACAATGACAGCAAATACAACCAGAGGCTCCCAGGAGCCTGTAATCGCTCACCTGGCAAACTGTTGCAAAGACATTAAAACCATTATATTCAGCTATAATCTAATATGCTAAGGAGTTTTATACAAGAAAATTTTTGATGAGTTTCCCATATGCTAATGAGCATTCCACCAAAGTTTGGTTCCATTTGAGCATGTAGTTCCAGAGGAGAAGATTATTCACTGAATTTCCCATAGGGTCCTATGTTTAACTAAGTTTGGCTGAGGCGGCCAACTTGGTTGGCGGGCGGGGTCATCGGATACAATTCTGAAAGAGGATCACCTATGGACCATTCCAACAAAGTTTGGTTCCATTTGAGCATGTAGTTCCAGAGGAGAAGATTATTCATTGAATTTCCCAAAGGGTCCTATGTTAAACTAAGTTTGGCTGAGGTGGCCATTTTGGTTGGCGGGCAGGGTCATCGGATACAATTCTGAAAGAGGATCACCTAAGGACCATTCCACCATAGTTTGGTTCCATTTGAGCAAGTAGTTCCAGACAAGAAGATTTTTCATTGAATTTCCCATAGGATCCTATGTTAAACTAAGTTCGGCTGTGGCGGCCATCTTGTTTGACGGGCGAAGTCATCGGATACAATTCTGAAAGAGGATCACCTAGGGACCATTCCACTAAAGTTTGACATAAACTGGTTCAGCAGTTTTGGAGGAGAAGACTTTTTAAAAACCACCCCCCTTTTTTCCATTTTTAATAACGGCAGCCATGTTTGTTGGTCGATCGTGACCCCGGATACAATTCTGAAAGGGGACCACCTAAGGACCATTCCAGCAAAGTTTGGTTTAAATTGGCCCAGTGGTTTCAGAGGAGAAGATTGAAATGTAAATTGTGGACGACAGAAACCTGACAACAGACGCCTGACGACGGACGGACGACGGACAGACGGACGCAAAGTGATGGTAAAAGCTCACATGGCCTTTTAGGCCAGGTGAGCTAATAATAGGACTGCAAAATTTTTGCGGTCGTGTAAAAATGAAAACAAAAAAAAACATACATGTGAAGGAAATGACTCATAAGATATAAATTGCAACAATGACTGTGAACACTGCATGCTATGTTATGCTTAGATTGTCACCTATGTTTTCAACAATTTACTTTGATATCTAACCATTCAAAGGAATAGATAAAACTATGAAACTGTTCATTTTACTAGGCTCCAAGTTTAGACACAAAAAATTTTCCATGAATTCCCACCACAGAGTTCTGTTAAATTATATGCAAGTTTGGGTTAAATGGTCATTTTCACAGAAGTTCAATTTTTTCCTGATGACAAGATTAATATTTAACTAATTTTTCCATAGAGCCATTCTGGCTTGCAAATTTGGTCATCAGACAATCCTGAAAGGAACACACCTAGAGAAAATCCACAAAAGCTTGATTCAAAATGGATCAAGTTGTTCCACAAAAGGAGAACATCAGTTTGAAATTAATGCAGGACCAATAGCCTGAGTCCAGAAGAATTTGGCTTGTCTAGTCCAAATTATTTTTTTCATAGACTGTGTGTCTAGACCAAATTATGATTCCGTTTCCTGAATTTCTGTTTCAAGTTGTACTTGTTCGAAATCATAAGTAAAATTATTGAACTCGATCTTATAGGTGTCAAGCCTAATATATTCAATTATCAATTTAAGCTTGTAAATGACTTAGACCTAAAACCCTTCCTACAGGTTTGGTGAATCAGGTCTAGGCCGTTTAAGTCAGGGCTAAGCATTTTCACACTAGTGGCAAAGCCCTGTGGTCTAGACAAAATTTATTATCTTGAAAAAAGACCATCCAAGGAATATTCCAAGCAAGTTTTGTAAAAAACAGCCGAATGTGTCATAGATTTTTTTTGTAATTGTGGATAGAAGAAGAAGCATAGGGTACACATTTTTTATGTACCACTATTTTTTCATTTTTGATTAACTGATGAATGATTCTTTTAAAAGCAATGTGCAATAAGGCAGCATAATAGTAACAATTTGATAGACAATATAAAGGATTATAAATTAACAGTATCATAATTGCTATCCATTGCCAAACTTGGAAATAGCAAAAATAGCTCGATTTATTCTTTCACTATAATCATTGCTCTTTTACTAACCATCTGCATTATTTAACCAGCCATTCATACAGGAAAATCAATAATATACCCAATGACAGCCATACCAGATAAATAAAGATAGTGTATAAATATTATACAAATCAGATGAGAAATAAATCTGCTAAAAGGATGGACGACGGGTATTACGATATCCTCTGTTACTTAGTTGTAGTGGGGTATAAATATCTGAAAAACTTACCATTGTTTCTTCAACAATCATGCCGAGCATATTGATCACTGTATCATCTTTATATTCAGATACTGCCTTTCCTTTGTATTTAAAATGCATATCTAATAACAGCTCTCCAGCATGCTGTCCGAGAACTCTATCATGCAAGTCCAACTCAATTGCATCCTCACTTTCCTTAATAACTGGACTTTCTGCTCCAAATGCTACTGGGGATGTTCTAGGACTGCCTTGATATTTCCTTTTAGCTGGTAGTCCAACTGGCTCATCAAGAGACTTTCCTGGTTTAACCTGACAAAACAAGTAATCTGCAAGTCAATGATTACTATAGTGATACCCTTTCTCTCAACTTGTACACTGTAACCTGAAAGGTATGACACAATTACGGCTTGTCGACAACAGAACACTTAGACTTAGGAATGTGCTTTCTACAATCTGCTTGAAAAACCATAAAGTTGGGTACTATACAATTACTGCATGAATATTGTCATAAGAACCAAAGGCTCCCAGGAGCCTGTAATCGCCCACCTGGCATAAAGTTGCCACGAGAAAGTTCACTTTATATACTTTTGTTCTTATATAGATTCCAATTCAATGACCACCTGCCTAATATTTCTGCCAAGTTGAAATCTGTCTGTCGCGGAAACTAGAGGCTCAGAGGGCTGAGCCTGTATCGCTCACCTGGCATATTTGCAAAGCTGTTAGATTTTTTTCTACATCAGCAAAACAAGACTCGCTTATGTGCTATGTTTTTAAATGGATTGGAACAAAATAAGGAAACTTTATACAGGACCTCTCATAGATGCTTCCGTCAAATATCAAATCATTTAGCCAAGCAGTTTCATAGGAGAAAATTTTTCTATATCAGCCAATCAGAAATGAGAATCGTGAATAGCGGCCATAAAAAATCTTTCTATATTAGCCAGTCAGAAACAAAAATCGCGCATAGATGCCATATTTGTTGATGGATCCAAATGAAATGAGGAAAATTTATAAAGGGCCTCTCAAAGATGCTTGCTGTCAAAGATTAGATCACTTGGCCAAGCTGTTTCAGAGGAGGAAATTTTTCTATATCAGCCAATCAGAAATGAGAATCACAAATAGGGCCATATTTGTTGAGGGATCAAAACAAAATGAGGAATCCTTATAAAGGACCTCTCATAGATGCTTCCTGTCAAAATATCAGTTAATTTGGCGAAGCAGTTTCAGAGCAGATTTTTTTTATATTAGCCATTCACAGACAAGAATTGCCCATAAGGACCACATCTGTTGATGGATGGGCAGGAAATGAGGAAATTTAAGAAAGGACTTCTCATTGATGCTTCCTGTCAAATATCAATTCATTTGGCCAAGCAGTTTCAGAGGAGACCAGGAAACCTGACGGTTCACAGGAGCCCATGGATTTACCACAGAGCTGCCCGGCGCGTCCCCAGGTGGCGGATAGGGGAGAGCCTCTCATTTGGGGGTTGTCAGGCTATAATACATAAAACCTGACCGCGGACCATTGTGGTGGATGTGTATGGAGAAATGCTCTGCTCCATGCACTTAAAAGAACCTTCTGCAGTTCTCAACAAGAGCAGGCCTACTTGCCGCTACAGAAGCCAAATTTCCCGACCCTTGGCGATCTCCTGACCGTTTTCCAGTGGCAGTCTAAATTATTTTTTACCCAGTTCCCCTTTCCATATCCCCTTTTCCGTTTCAATATTGAAGTATTGATAAAACTGGTTCTCATCCTGAATATGCATGAAATATTTGCCACTGGACGTTAAACAGCAATAAATCAATCATTCAGAGGGGAAGACTTTTTTATTTCAGCCAATCAGTAACAAGAATCGCCCATAGCGGCCATATCTGTTGTCAGATCAGGACGAAAAGAGAAAATTTTATAAAGGACATACCTCCTATTCATACTTCCTGTCAAATATCACTTCATTTGGCCAAGCAGTTTCAGAATAAACGATTGTTTGATATCAGCCAATCAGAAAGAAGAATCGCCAATGGCAACCATTTTTGTTCACCAATCCGGGCAAAATGAGGAAACTTGATAAAGAACCTCTCATAGATGCTTCCTGTCAAATATCAGATCATTTGGCCAATTAAGCAGTTTCAGAAATTTTTAACATCAAGCAAATCATAGCGGCCATGTTTATTGACGGATCGCGACCAAATGAGGATCCCTTATAAAGGACCTCTCATATATGCTTCCTGTCAAATATCAGTTCATTTGGCCAAGCAGTTTCAGAGAAGAAGATTTTTTTAATATCAGCCAATCAGAAAAAAAGATTCGCCCTAAGTGGCCATGTTTGTTGACGGATTGGGACGAAATGAGGAAACTTAATAAAGGACCTGTCATAGATGCTTCCTGTCCAACATCAATTCATTTGGCCAAGCAGTTTCAGAGGAGAAGATTTTTTTAATATCAGCCAATCAGAAACAAGATTCATCCATAGCCGCCATGTTTGTTGATGGATCGGGACGAAATGACAATACTTAAGGACCTAACATAGATGCTTCCTGTCAAGTTTGGTTGAATTTGGCCTAGCATTTTCAGAGGAGAAGATTTAAAAGTGAAAAGTTTATGACCGAGGACAGACGCCAAGTGATGACAATCTGAACTCCCTGTAGGGTCTGATGTTAAACTAAGTTTTGTCATGGCGGCCATTTTAAATTTCCGATCGGCAAAGGATTCACAAATTAGGTCAAGACTTAATCATACTTACTTACAATCATTTATGCAAAGTAACAATTCAATTCACTTGGAAGTTTCTGACAAGGAGATTTTTTATATTAAAATTCAACACAGCCACCAGTGCCAATTATGTGGTCTGATTGGTCAATCGGCACCAATTTCGAAAATCTTGTAATAGACCACCTGCTTAACATTTCTGTCAAGATAAGTTGAAATTTGTTCACTGGTTTCAGAAAAGAAGACAAAAATGTGAAATTCCCATAGGGTCCAATATTAAACTAATTTTCGTCATAAAGGCCATTTTGAATTTCAAATCTGCAAATGATTCTCAAATTAAGTAGCGGACTAACGAACAATCATTTATGCAAACTAACAATTTAATTTTTAAATTTGGACCAAACAGAACACATTATAATGATAATTGGCCTGGCTGATGAATTTTTGATCGGCACCAATTTCACAATCTGATAACGGACCACTTGCTTAACATTTCTGCCAAGTTTATTTGAAAAATCGTTAAATTAAGTTTCGTCATGGCAGCCATTTTGAATTTCCGATAGGCAAACAATTCACAGGTTGGGTACAGGACCATCTTACAATCATGTCTACAACGTAACCATTCCATCCACATTGTTGTTTCTGACAAGACGATTTTGGAAATTTGGCCAAATGAAAACACATAACTGGCCCTGGCTGCCATGTTGAATTTCCAATCAACCAATTTCACAAATGTGGTAAAGAACCACAAACATTTCTGCCATGTTTGGTTGAAATATTTTCTGTGATTTCTGAGAAGACAATCAAAATGTGAGATTTCCATAGGGTCAAATGTTTAACTAAGTTCGTCATAGTGGCCATTTTGAATTTCTGATTAGCAAAAACTATTCACATGTTGAGTTACGGATTTCTACAAAGCAACAAATCAATTCATATTGCAGTTTCGGCCAAGCAGATTTTTGAAGTTTGGACCAATCAAAAGACATAATTGGCCCTGGCAGCCATGTTGAATTTAGGTTGGACGAAAAATGAAAATTTTACATATTCTTGAAAACTGCGTTTTTGGCCCTTTGGGCCACTTGTATCTCAAAAAACGGTAACAGATAGAAAAAACTGGCTGCAATAATTCTGAAAACTCTCATTAAAAGGAATCCAATGCAAAAATCAAAATTGGATGAAAAATGAAAATTTTATATGAGGCCCCAAAAATCATGTTTTTTGGCCCCTTTGACCCCATTTATCTCGAAAACAGTAAGAGATAGAACAAATCTATTGGCATATTTCTATAAGCTCTCACTGAGAGGAATCTAATGAAAAACTCCCATCAAAAAAGGATGAAAAACAAAAAAATTATGTTGCTAGGGAAATTAGCCTTGTTGGCCCCTTTGGCCCCTTTTTTCTCGAAATGGAAAATGATGTGTAAAAATGCTTGGGGGAGACTTTTACTACCCGGTACATTTTTCACAAGGAATCTTTTGGAAAAAAAACCATCAAAATCAGATAAAGTTTCAAAATTTTGGGCATGACCATTTTAGTCCCCCTCATAACTCGAAAACAATAATAGATATTGACATACAAGAGGGATCTATTTGATAAAATTTTTCACAAGGAATTCATTAAAAGAAACCCCATCAAAATCGGATATCAAATAGTTCAAATATCAAAAAATTTGAAAAAAACCCTTTTGGCCAACCCAAAAATCAATACCAACCTTTATCAAGTATCTACAATCAATGTCACAAAATATCAGAAGAATCAGAACACTAAAACAAAAATTATCGAGCAGAAACCTACCTGTCCACAGACGCTAACGACAACGCCGACACCGACAGCATCATACCATAATACGACCGCAAAATATAAAAATTCAGACGGTTCCTCTGAACCTGGTGTTGGCGCTTGCTCAACCTGTTTTTACCGTGTAATTGCAATTCCTGCCTTGCATGGATTTATTTTCTTCAATGCTAAATTTACTTGCTTTATACAATGAAAAAAAAAACTTAGTCCCATTATCTGTAAATATACACACAAGATATTACATAAATTGTGAATTATAACCTAAGTCAATAATGCATAAAAAGCAGGTCAAAGTCACCTAATGTGTACTGGGTGCTTGCTTTCTCACTAAGATGCATCTATATACAAGATTACATGATCACATGTCACATAATACAAAAGATAATACATAAAATGTAAATTATAACCATACATGTATAAGTCAGTGAGGCGTAAAAAGTAGGTTAAAGTGACCTAATGTGTACTGGGTGCTTGCGTCCTCACTATGATGAATTTATATACAATATTACATGATCCCATGTCATATAATACACAAAATAATATGTAAAATGTAAATATTAACCTAAGATGCGTAAAAAGAAGGTCAAAGTGACCTAATATATATTGGATGCTATATATGCAAGATACATCTATATAAATGCTTTCATCATTCCATGTCTTTCAGTTAACTTAGATATTAAATAAAATGTTAATTTTAACCTGAGTCAGTGATGCACAAAAAGGAGGTCATTACAACATAATTTGTATTGGATGCTTGCTTCCTCTCTATAATACATCTGTATACAAGATTACATAATCCTATGTCTTATAATACACGAGATATTACATAAAATGTAAAATTTTAACCTAAGTCAGTGAAAAGTAGGTCAAACTGACCTAATTCCGTTTTAATGTGTGTCACATCATTATAAGACAGCTGTACACTAAATAACATGATAATATGTCTTAAAGTGACCAAGATATAAAAGTTACATTTAAATATTAAAAAAAGAACTAAGTCCAGTTAATGTGAAAAATAAGGAAATTTTTCAAAAATTTTGACTTGATTTTATGAAGAATAACAAAAATTCATACTCTTAGTAATAAAAATATGAATTTATTCAAAATTTGGTCAAGAAGGTCAATCAGATACAGTGTTTTCAGGTATCATGACTAGATTTTTGATACAAATTTGGGAATTTTGACTTGATCATGTTGATATGTGAAAAATAATAAAAATGCATAATTTTAGTGATAATTAAAACTCTGTGGTCTAGCGACCACAAAAGTCTCCCAAACGAAACAAAGTTATGGTATGATATGTCAGTGAGATAAGACATTCTTTTGAATAAGAATTTTAAAGGTAATGGCTGTAAAGAAATGGAATGACTAAAGCGACTACTGTTACCTGTTTTTTTGTCCAGTTTGATTTGAGTTTGAATGAAAAATTGAAAATTTCTCATCACCTCCCCTTTTTTTGTTTCCATAGCAACAGCTGTCACAATTGTTAATATGCTAGTGATTTTTGCATAAATCAATTCCATTTGATGCTGGGATATTACCCATAAAGTTTGAGAATGATCTCTAAGCAGATAGAGAGAAAATTGGATTTTTTCCACATGTCTCCTGTTTCCATAGCAACGGCAGCCATTTTGTAAAATTCAATTATGGGGTACAGAACTAAACATAGTAGGTAACAATCCTACAAAGTTTCATTGAATTTGATTGCAAAATAGAAAAAAATTAAAATTCCCTCCCCCTTTTTTGTTTCCATGGCAACGGTGGCCATATTTGTCAAACTGATCCAGATTTTTTGGCATCCATAAATTTTACTTAATGTATGGATTATTCCTATCAAGTTTTAATGAGATTGGATGCAAAATGAATTTTTTTTATCCCCTCCCCCTTTTTTGTTTCCATAGCAACAGCTTTCATACTTGTCAAAANGACAATTGTTCAGAGAACAATTGCAAGGTCTTTCCCAGTCAATGTTGTGTTTAATGTTATGTTTTGTCATGTCACATGTCTAAAATCATCTTTATGAGACGCACATTGTCTCCAAAATATTAGAGTAGCCATTTCTAATCGTTTTCAAGATTTTACGATTAAAAAAACGTAAAATTTTGCTCTGACCTTGACCGATGACCTTGATGACCTTTGACCTTGGGATCAAATTGAAGGTTTCTTCTTACTGATTAATTTGATATGTTACATGACCATACTATGTTTAAAGGTTTAAAAGTTATATGCAAAAAACCTATTTCTGAAACGCGTCAAGGGCAATAACTCTTCAGGGATTAATCGGAGAGCTTCGATTCAAATGAGACAAATGTAGCCCTTGACATGATGAACATTTTTGCTGATATACTTTTTCAGCCATCTATTACGGTTTCCGAGTTCATCTGATAACAAGGTCAAAGGTCAAGGTCAAAGGTCACCGATGACCTTCAACCTGGTACTCAAATTGAAGGTCTTTTCATGCTGATCACTTTTAACATATATGTTTACTATATTATCTGTAAGCGTTTAAAAGTTATTCGCAAAAAACCGATTTACCGAAACGCGTCAAGGGCTATAACTCAAAAACGGTTCATCGGAGAGTTTTTGTTCAATTGAACAAAATTTAGATCTCAATGAGAGGAACATTTTTGCAATATAATGTTTTCAGAAATTTTTTATCGTTTCCGAGATATCGCGATAACAAAATTTCGAATGGCGGCCATTTTGAAAATGGCGGACGAAAAATTTTTTTGACCCCAGATTTGTAATCAGGGTCATTACAGCTACCTGGAAATCAAATTTCATCAAATTCCGATAACTTTGAGAAATCGACAAAATTGGGGGTCAAAAACGCGTAACCGGGGTCGCAACCCCAAAAAATTTTTTTGCATGACAAATCATCCTGAGGATGAAAGAACCATTTTCATCCATTCAGAATTTTGATATCGGTTACGGTTTCTGAGTTTACCTGATAACAAGAAAACCGTATTCGGGGAGATAACTCTGTTACTAAAAATAGAATCGGTTCCAAGGGTGACCTGAGTCGAGCCAGGCCAGTGCTTGTTAAGTGTACCAAGTTTGGTTATGATTGGTCTAAGCAGTTCGACAACATTGATGGCAGAAGAAAAAAAAAGAAGAATAATAATAATAATCAAACGAAATACAATAAGGTCTTTCCACTGTAGTGGGAAAGACCTTAATAATAATAATCAGAAGAATAACAAGAAGGTCTTTCACTGTGGTGAAAGACCTTAATAATAATCAGAAGAATAACAAGAAGGTCTTTCACTGTGGTGAAAGACCTTAATAATCAGAAGAATAACAAGAAGGTCTTTCACTGTGGTGAAAGACCTTAATAATCAGAAGAATAACAATAAGGTCTTTCACTTGTGGTGAAAGACCTTAATAATAATAATAATAATAATCAGAAGAATTACTATAAGGTCTTTCACTGTGGTGAAAGACCTTAATAATAAGAAACGCAACAAAAACAATAAGTCTCCCAAACTTCCTTTGGGAGACTTAATAATAATAATAAGAAACGCAACAAAAACAATAAGTCTCCCAAACTTCGTTTGGGAGCCTTAATAAGAAACGCAACAAAAACAAGTGATAACTGTGTTCTCAAGCGAAACACAAAAGTCTCCCAAACGAACTCCCATATCGGACTTCAAGGCATTACGAGACTCCTTCAAGACAAAAATTTGGGCAGGGATTCCCCTAATAACCTTAGTAGTACATATCTCAAAATTCCTCCTTTTTTATCAGAAAACCTGATTTTCCAAAAAAATATATTTCTGCTTTTGTTTCCATGGCAACAAAGTGCTCTTTTGTCCATTATATCCAATTTCAGACCCTTTCCAAAAAAAAATTTGGGCAGGGGTTCCCCTTATAGGCTATGTAATATATATTTCTCAAAATTTCCTTATTTTTTACCAGAAAACTCAATTTTTCAACCAAAATCTGCTTCTGGTTTTCCTTCCATGACAACAAAGTGCTCTTTTGTCCATTACATCCAATTTCAGACCCTTTCAAAAATAATTTGGGCAGGATTTCCCCGTATAAGCTATGTAATCTATATTTTTCAAAATTCCTTATTTTTTTATCAGAAAACTCAATTTTTCAAGAAAAAATATGTTTCTGGTTTTCTTTCCATGGCAACAAAGTGCTTTTTTGCACATTGCAACCAATTTCAGACCCTTTCCAAAAAAAAAATTTGGGCAGGGGTTCCCTTTATAAGCTATGTAATACATATTTCTCAAAATTCCTTTTTTCTTTATCAGAAAACTCAATTTTTCAACAAAAAACATCTTTTTGGTTTTCTTTCCATGGCAACCAAGTGCTCTTTTGTCCATTGCAACCAATTTGTGACCTTTCCAAAAAAAAAAAATTGGGCAGGGATCCCCTTATAAGCTATGTAATATATATTTCTCAAAATTCCTTATTTTTATCAGAAAACTCAATTTTTCAACAAAAAATATGTTTCTGGTTTTCTTTCCATGGCAACAAAGTGCTCTTTTGTCCATTACATCCAATTTGAGACCCTTTCCAAAAAAAAATTGGGCAGGGGTTCCCCTTATAAGCTATGTAATATATATTTCTCAAAATTCCTTATTTTTTATCAGAAAACTCAACTTTTCAACAAAAAATATACTTCTGGTTTTGTTTCCATGACAACCAAGTGCTCTTTTGTCCATTGCATCCAATTTCAGACCCTTTCCCAAAAAAATTTGGGCAGGGGTTCCCCTTATAATCTAAGTAATACATATTGCTGTAATTAAAAAACTTTTATCGACAGAAACTACTATTTTCCCAAAATTTCCATATTTTGGTATAGTTTCCATGGCAGCAGAAGTTATTTTGAAATTTCCAATGCTGTGGAACCCTTCCTTACATGACCCTCAACTTTCCCATGAAGTTTCATGGAGCTAGTGTTTCTAGTTTTTGAGAAACAGTGAAAAATATGATGAAAATCATTCAAAATTTCATTTTCCCATACGGTTACTATAGGACTACCCCACCCCTTTTTAGTACCCCCAAAAGTACCCTTAATGGACCCCCTTCAAAAAATTTTTAATGATTGCACATCTAGATACATAAGGCTAATATGCAAACAAGTTTGAAACTTCTAGGTCCAATGGTCTCTGAGATCTGCTTCGGACAACTTTATCCGGATGAGAAGATAGAAAGATGGAAGAATAATAATAATAAGAAACGGAGTAAAAACAATAAGTCTCCACAAACTTCGTTTGGGAGACTTAACAATAAGTCTCCCAACTTCGTTTGGGAGACTTAATAATAAGAAATGGGACAAAAACAATAAGTCTCCAAACTATCGTTTGGGCGACTTAATAAGAAACAGGGGTAAAACAATAAGTCTCCCAACTTCGTTTGGGAGACTTAATAATAAGAAACGAAGCAAACACTATAAGTCTCCTCAAACTTCGTTTGGGAGACTTAAAAATATGATTTTATTCTACAGTTGGTCAATACGGTCAATCAGATACAGTGTTTTCATATAAGATTGTTGACATGATTTTAAAAATTTTGACTTGATATTATGAAGAATAACAACCAGAGGCTCCATGAAGCCTGTAATCACTCACCTGGCAAACTTGGAAATAAACTGTGTTTAAGTGTGACGTTTCTTTATCTACAATTTGGTACATGACTGTAAAGGACTATTTCCTCATAACACAAAATTGATCAGGTCTAATTTCACAAATCTGGTAAAGGACCATCTGCCTAACATTTCTGTCAAGTTTGGATGAAATCTGTTCAGTGGTTTCAGAGAATAAGATGAAAATGTGAAATTCCCATTGGGTCCAATGTTAAACCAAGTTTCGTCATGGCAGACATTTTGAATTTCCAATCGGCATCAATTACACAAATAAGTACAGGACTTACTAACAATCATTTCTGCAAAGTATCAATTCAATCCACCTTGCAGTTTCTGAGAAGAAGATTTTTGAAATTTGGACCCATCAGAACACATAATTGGTCCTGGCGACCATGTTGAATTTTCAATCGGCACCAATTTCACAAATCTGGTAAAGAACCACCTGCTTAACATTTCTGCCATGTTTAGTTGAAATCTGTTCAGTGGTTTCCGAAAAGAAGACGAAAATGTTAAAATTCCCAATGGGTCATATGTTAAACTATGTATCGTCACGGCGGCCATTTTGAATTTCAAATCGGCACCAATTTCATAAATTAAGTACAGAACTTACTAACAATTATTTCTGCAAAGTAACATCTCAATTCACCTTGCGGTTTCTGACAAGAAGATTTTGGAAATCTGGACCAATCAGAACACATAATTGGTCCTGGCAGCCATGTTGAATTTTCAATCGGCACCAATCTGGTAAAGGACCACCTGCTTAACATTTCTGCCAAGTTTAGTTGAAATCTGTTCAGTGGTTTCAGAGAAGAAGATCAAAATGTGAAAAGTTAACGGAAGCCGATGACGACGCCGACGCTGATGAACGCAAAGTGATGACAAAAGCTCACATGGCCTTTTAGGCCAGGTGAGCTAAAAATTCATAATTCTAGTTATAAAAATATGAATATATTCTAAATTTGGTCAAGACAATCAATCACATACAGTGTTTTCAAGTATGGCCACTAAATTTTTGATTTGAATTTGGAAATTCTGACTTGATATAATGAAGAATATCAAAAGATTTGGTTTCTTAAACAATGACATACATTAATCTCCATATTTATTTATGTACACGATAGATACTGACCATTTGTTTACATTGATGCAGACCTCATTGAAGACACAAATCGATTTTACCAACAAAATAAATATAATGAATTTAAACGATGAATGCGATCAGCAGTTTCATTTTTAATTTGAAATAAGCAGAGATTCGTCATCACATTTTTTTTAATTTTATCATAAATATTTAGTAAAAAAAGACCAAAACGAGACAATTTTATTCAGACAGAGATAGAACCGGAGGTGCAGCCAACACCTGCAAAGTTCGCCTCGTACTGCAGTTTGACTCTATAACAAGTTTGTATGAAACCTAACAAAGTCACTGAAGCATGAAATATCCTTCATATTGCCCTTATTTTGTATGGATGCTGACTTACTCACAAAAGTGCACCTGTATGCAAGATATGATGGTCCTATATCAAACAGTATCCGAGATATGAACTCGGACATCAATCTTAACAAAGTCACTGAAGCATGAAATAAAGGTCAATGTGACCTACTTTTGACAGGATGCTGACCTACCCCCTAAGGTGCATCTGCATGCAAGACTGGAGGAGCCTACACCTTCTAGTATGTGAGATACAAATTTTGACCTAAACTTTAATGTAAGTTAGTGAAGCATGAAATGTACGTCAAAGTGACCTACTTTTGACCGGATGCTGACCTACTCCCTAAGGCGCATCTGCATGCAAGACTGGAGGAGCCTACACCTTCCGGTATGTGAGATACAAATTTTGACCTTAACTTGAATGCAAGTCAGTGAAGCATGAAATGTAGGTCAAAGTGACCTACTTTTGACTGTATGCTGACCTACTGCATAAGGCACATCTGCATGCAAGACTGGCGGAGCCTACACCCTCCAGAATGTGAGATACAAATTTTGACCTAAACTTTAATGTAAGTCAGTGAAGCATGAAATGAAGGTCAAAGTGACCTACTTTTGACTGGATGCTGACCTACTCCCTAGAACGAATCTGCATGCAAGACTGGAGGAGCCTACACCCTCCAGTATGTGAGATACAAACTTTGACCTAAACTTGAATGTAAGTCAGTGAAGCTTGAAATGTAGGTCAAAGTGACGTACTTTTGACTGGATGCTCACCTACTACCTAAGGTGCATCTGCATGAAAGACTGGATGAGCCTACACCCTGCATGTATATGAGATACAAATTTTGACCTAAACTTGAATGTAAGTCAGTGAAGCATAAAATGTAGGTCAAAGTGACCTACTTTTGACTGGATGCTGACCTACTCCCTAAGGCCTGCTGCATGCAAGACTAGACAACCCTGAGTCATACAGTGTATTAAAAAGACAATTTGATGAAAATTTTGGTGTCATATGGTATTTTGACCCCCATGGAAAACTGACCCCAGGGTCATTTGGCTATGGAATAATGACCCCCCATATGGAACCGGAGGTGCAGCCAACGCCTGCAAAGTTTGCCTCGTACTGCAGTTTGACTCTATAACCAGCTTGTATGAAACTTAACAAAGTCACTGAAGCATGAAATTTCACTCACATTGACCTAATTTTGTATAGATGCTGACTTACTCCCCAAGATGCACCTTTGTGCAAGATATGATGGTCCTACGTCATAAAGTATCCCAGATATGAACTCGGACATAAAACTTAACAAAGTCACAGAAGCATGAAATATAAGTAACAGTGACCTAATTTTGTATGGATGCTGACCTACTCCCGAAGATGCATCTGCATGCAAGACTGGAGGAGCCTACACCCTCCAGTATGCGAGATACAAACTTTGACCTATAAGTGAAGCATAAAATGTAGGTCAAAGAGACCTACTTTTGACTGGATGCTGACTTACTCCTTAAGATGCATCTGCATGCAAGACTGGAGAAGCCTACACCTTCAAGTATGCGAGATACAAACTTTGACCAAAACTTGAATGTAAGTCAGTGAAGCATAAAAATTTCACTCACATTGACCTAATTTTGTATAGATGCTGACTTACTCCCCAAGATGCACCTTTGTGCAAGATATGATGGTCCTACGTCATAAAGTATCCCAGATATGAACTCGGACATAAAACTTAACAAAGTCACAGAAGCATGAAATATAAGTAACCGTGACCTAATTTTGTATGGATGCTGACCTACTCCCGAAGATGCATCTGCATGCAAGACTGGAGGAGCCTACACCCTCCAGTATGCGAGATACAAACTTTGACCTAAACTTGAATGTAAGTAAGTGAAGCATAAAATGTAGGTCAAAGAGACCTACTTTTGACTGGATGCTGACTTACTCCTTAAGATGCATCTGCATGCAAGACTGGAGGAGCCTACACCTTCCAGTATGCGAGCTACAAACTTTGACCTAAACTTGAATGTAAGTCAGTGAAGCATAAAATGTAGGTCAAAGTGACCTACTTTTCACTGGATGCTGGCCTACTCCCTAAGACGCATCTGCATGCAAGACTGGAGGAGCCTACACCTTCATGTATGCCAGATACAAACTTTGATCTAAACTTGAATGTAAGTAAGTGAAGCACAAAATGTAGGTCAAAGTGACCTACTTTTGACTGGATGCTGACCTACTCCCTAAGACGCATCTGCAAGCAAGACTGGAAGAGCCTACACCTTCCAGTATGCAAGATACAAACTTTGAACTAAACTTGAACGTAAGTCAGTGAAGCATACAATGTAGGTCAAAGTGACCTACTTTTGACTGGATGCTGACCTACTCCTTAAGACGCATCTGCATGCAAGACTGGAGGAGCCTACACCTTCCAGTATGCAAGATACAAACTTTGACCTAAACTTGAATGTAAGTCAGTGAAGTATAAAATGTAGGTCAAAGTGACCTACTTTTGACTGGATGCTGACCTACTCTCTAAGACGCATCTGCATGCAAGACTGGAAGAGCCTACACCTTCCAGTATGCAAGATACAAACTTTGACCTAAACTTGAATGTAAGTCAGTGAAGCATAAAATGTAGGTCAAAAAGACCTACTTTTGACTGGATGCTGACCTACTCCTTAAGACGCATCTGCATGCAAGACTGGAGGAGCCTACACCTTCCAGTATGCGAGATACAAACTTTGACCTAAACTTGAATGTAAGTCAGTGAAGCATAAAATGTAGGTCAAAGTGACCTACTTTTGATTGGATGCTGACCTACTACTAAAGATGCATCTGCATGCAAGACTAGACAACCCTGAGTCATACAGTGTACTAGATAAACAATTTGATGAAAATTTCAACTTTAATTGAAATCAGTGAAGCATGAAATGTAGGTCAGTTTGACCTAATTTTCCATGTGTGCTGAGAAGGTCCCAAGATATATCTGCATGCAAGAATTGGTGAATCTACATCAAAGGGTATCCAAGATAGGAGTCCGGACGCGGACGCGGATGCGCACGCCAGGGGTACTCAATTAGTCCCCCTCTACTTCGTAGAGGCGAACTAAAAATGACCCCCCTTGTATAGTATTATGACCCCATGGGAAATTGACCCCCTCCCCCTCTTTCAAACACATATAAAAGAGTAAGGTGATAGGGTTGCTTGGATTAATCCAACCTTATTATCCATGTATACTTGGGCGGGGGTGGGTCGAAATCCCATGGTAGAGGGTTGAAATACCATGGCAAATCTTTTTTTTTTTGAATTTTGAAAGGGAATTTGAAATTCCATAATAGAGGGGGGGTCAAAATACCATGGCAGATCAATTTTTGAAATTTTTAACAGGTGGGTCGAAATACCATGGTAGAGGGTTAAAATACCATGGCAAATAAATTTTGAAATTTTTCACAAGGGTAGGGGTTAAAATTCCATGGTAGGGGTTGAAATACCATGGCAAATCAGTTCTTTAAATTTTGAACTAGGGGGTCAAAATACCATGGTGGGGTGTGGAAATACCATGGCAAATACATTTTAAAGAATTTTGAATGGGTTCTGAGCTCCATGGTAGGGGAATCAACATACCATGGCAAATTAATTTTTGAAATTTTTAACAGGAGGGTCGAAACACCATGGTAGGGGGGTTAAAAATACCATGGCAATTCAGTTTTTGAAATTTTGAACAGGGGGGTCAAAATACCATGGTAGGGGATTAAAATACCATGGCAAATGAATTTTTGAAATTTTTCAAAAGGGTGGGGGG
>MJUU01007499.1:166248-180887 GCA_002080025.1 Modiolus philippinarum | reverse complement strand
TCAAACAAGAAAACTGAAATTTTAGAAAAAAAAATCATTCTGCTAAATTTTAAATTCCAATCCAAAGTTGCTTCTAGCAGTGAACATAGCTTATACTCTGGACCTTATTGGAAATACCATTCATCTCTCTTTGTCAACCATGGCCAAGGTGAGCGATACAGGCTCTTTGGAGCCTCTTGTTTGAAAATGTCAATAAAAATGACTAAGTCCGAAAAAAATATGGAAAAAAATCAAAAATATTCCAGTAAGTCAGGTGCACACCTACAATATATATAGAAGCATTCTGTAAAGTTTAAAAACTGTAGGAGAAGTTGATATCACATTTTTAGAAAATGTAGATAGAAAATGACTAAGTTTTAAAGCCCAGAAAATAAAAAAAAAATTCAAAATAATTCCATAGAGCCAGGTGCACATTTTCAGTATATATATAAACATTCTGTGAAGTTTCAGATACCTAGGTTGAAAACTGTAGGAGGAGTTGATTTTAAAAAAAAATGGTATCCCATTTGTCCCGCCCGCCGCATGCACGTCCAACATTCACCATACTATAACCCCGATTTGCACTCCCTGCAACCCGGCCAAAAAAAAAAATCGGTTATATTCCAACTTCCCCTGCTTACCTAGTGTATGTTTCACAGTCGATTCGTTAAGCGAAAGCTAGCAAAAATAATACAGACTTCCACATTAAACATAGTTATCTCAGTGACCGCCTTCTTGATTAAGGCTTCGAAATATTCCGTCTCATACGATCATTAAAAAAGTTCTTTAATAGATATCAGTCCCTTTTTTTAACATTTACAGTTTCTGTCCGACCTGTGATTAAAGATTTCTTTTTATTTAATACTGGAATGATCATTTCTTTTAGCTGTCTTCGACCGTATGCCTTTACCTGGCCAGGACCATTGCGGTTGAAATTTTTTTTCCCGTTGGATTTCCACCTGCTTTTTCTGCTTGCGTCCTTAACTTAGGCTCTTGACAATTATATTCGATAATTTTGTTATCATCCCCATTGTCAATATATGTTCATTAAGAAATAATTAATGGCAGGTATATGGTTATTGGAAATTTAACCATGGGCTGGGCCTTTATATTCGAATTTAACCCTGAGCGTTAGCGAAGGGTTAAATTTACGAATATAAATGCCCAGCCCATGGTTAAATGACAATAATCATATACCTGCCATGAATTATTTCGATTCTAATATGACAGAAAACGGAATTTTTCGTTCTGAGGCGACCTTTGAGAAGACGGATTTCCCGTTTGCATTGCTGTCTGTGTCTATGACGTCACAATTCACAATCTGACGTTATCAAACACAAGTTCAAAATCCAAATCGAGAGCAAAATAATACACATTAACGTGTCTGAATGGCATAATTAAGTTATAAAATAGGCTTGACATTTATTTTCTTCACAAACTAAGACAAACAAAATAAAAAACATGTTTGTTTTTCTTCCATTTTACTCTTATTCCGACACCATTTGCGCATGTGCAAAGTATACGGTTATCGAGTATTATACTGGTTGACGATTAATTAGAGCCATGTTAGAATGTTATTTTACTAGATTTGGGCATGTCATTATTCACGTTTTAGAACAATTGTTTTCTTTGAAATGGTGTTTGGTAGAAAATGTACCTGTAAGACGGCCGCAAGTTTACTGAATAATGTATTATAAAAAAAAACACTATTTAAAGGTAAACCTGCTAAGACACAGAAAGTGCAAGAAATATTTATTTCAGATCCCGTTAGTAAAATTAGTCCCAAACTCCATCCCATTATTTTTTTTGTCAAAATCCTGTTCATATGGAAGCACGAAATAAATGGGGTGCTGGAAGATGGAAGATACTGTCATCAAATTTCAAGTAATTACATTTCTGGTATTCTAGATACTGAAATTTTGTGAAAACCATATTCTTTACTTTATCCCAAGCTTTGGTTTCATTCGTCTTTCATTTTCAGAGATTTTTAATGAAATATAATGGCAGCTGGACAATAGCTGTCAAAAGCTCAGTTTGGCTATAGCCAAGTTAGGGTCAAGAGATTTTCATTAACAGGTTAGCAAACAACAACATTTTTATGATTAACAGCAAACAATAATTTTATTTAACAATGATACAAAGTAAAAATTTAGCAGAAAACACCAAATAGTCCAATCAAACTGATTTATTTTAACACAATCATTTAACATCGAGCTGAAAATGCAAAGAAAAACATAAACAGAAAAGGTCTTGCCCCTCATTATAAGTCTTTGATAACAGGAAATTTGAATCAGAAGCAAAAATTACGAAAATTTATTATTGACCTACAAATACAATTCAACTGCCCCACATATGTAAAAAAATAAATTTCAATTAAACATGAGGTCATTCAAATCATGTATAAACGGTTTCAGCTTTCAACCATTTAACTGGATATCAAAATTACCAAAGTTACAAAATCTACTTGAGTTTTCTGGGATCTTATAAAGACTATGAGTCATAGAAAAGTTCTACACCGCTGAATAACAGGAAGTGAAAGTACAACAGTCCTGTAAATGGCTTACACACAACAATGTCTTATTATAAAGCTCCGAGTTAAATTTATTCGAACCAAGTATACGGCATCAAAAATGTCTCACCCAGTGTATTATAGTAAATCTGCAACATATCGGCAAACAGGAAGTGGAAACGAAACAGGCCCCTGAAAATGGTTTACACTTTACACCTACCTATTATAAACTGAAATCATTACATTTGCATACAATCCAAATAAACTGACAAATATTTCTCATCAATAGGGGGTTGTAATGAAACTTCAAAATGCAAGTATAGGCAAACGGGAACACGGCAGACCTAAAATGGCTTTTTCATTACAACTAATAATAATCAAGATAAAATCAATTTTACGTATACAAGCTGAGAAAAATGTGATAAAGAAACAGATGATCGAACTGACGAACATGCCCATCCATTTATAAATCAGACGTTTTTTGTTTTTGTTTTTGCTTTTTTTTATATATCAAATTATTATAAGGCCATGCTTGAAAGCCTGGAACTAGTTTTGGCTAGACAACCACTTGAATATCTGTTATTATATCATTTAAAATTATATAATAACAGATATCCAAGTGTTAATTGTTGCTTCCAGGAATTAAATTTTTGCCACTACTGCTGATGTGCATGCATATTGCAGATGACATAAATTACGGGTTCTGAAAATTTGGACTTATGATCAGAACCTTTCTTTCAAATTGTCTCCTTTAGTTTTACATTTTTCATAACTATAGGCTCAATGACTGAACATGTATCGCGTACCTGACAAAATGCTTCTATGCCATGAGTATGCTGATGACCAAAAATGAAGTTTTCCCATAGCTTCTTATATGTTCTCCAGTGGCAGCCATGTGTTCTCTCTGTTTTGTAAACAAAATCTTCTAAACATCATTGCATCACAGTTAACTTAAATTTGCTTCGAATTTTAGGCCAGATGATGAAATTGATTATTTTCCTACACGGTCCATTGTTAATTTATGTTCAGCTCTGACAGCGTTGTTTTTGTCAAAATTGACCGAAATGAACAATCTTTGGTAATGGACCTTCAATTCATAGTTCCAGTACATTCTAGTTAGTTTCAGAGCAAGTGATGAAAGGATGATTTTTCCATAGTCAAGTGTTAAACTATTCACAGTGTTGGCATCCATGTTTTTATCGGATCAGATCGGACCTCCCATGCATAATTTCAATACAGTTTATTTAAATTTGCTTCAATAGTTCAGAGCGCATGACAAAAAGGATTACTTTCCATTATGAGTCTATGTTAATCTATGCTCAGTTTTTGATCGGACGGGAATGGCATGAGCAATCTTTGTAAAAGACCTCCCATATATCATCTCCGTAATGCTTCAGTGGTTCCATAGAGGAAGATGAAAATAGGATTTTTTCCGCTTGAACGACTTACATTCAAGTTTACGTCCGAGTTCAGATCTCAGTCACTATACATGGTAGGATCATGTAACCTTGCATATGCATGCATCTCTGATGGTAGGTCAGGATCCAGGCAAAATTAGGTCACTTTGACCTACATTTTCCGCTTGAACGACTGACATTCAAGTTTACGTCCGAGTTCAGATCTCAGTCACTGTACATGGTAGGATCATGTAACCTTGCATATGCATGCATCTCTGATGGTAGGTCAGAGTCCAGGCAAAATTAGGTCACTTTGACCTATATTTTCCGCTTGAATGACTTACATTCAAGTTTATGTCCGAGTTCAGATCTCAGTCATTATACATGGTAGGATCACGTAACCTTGCATATGTATGCAACTTTGATGTTAGGTCAGCATCCATGCAACATTAGGTCACTTTGACCTATATTTTATGCTTGATTGATTTACATTCAAGTTTTTGTTTGAGTTCAGATTTCAGTCACTATACATGGTAGGATCATCTAACCTTGCATATGCATGCATCTCTGATGTTAGGTCAGCATCAAGGCAAAATTAGGTCACTTTGGCATATATTTATTGCTTGATTGATTAACATTCAAGTTTTTGGATGAGTTCAGATCTCAGTCACTATACATGGTAGGATCATTGTAACCTTACATATACATACATCTCAGATGGTAGATCAGCATAGGCAGCCAGGAAAAATTGGGTTACTCTGACAATGTGCCATAACGAGGCGAACTCTGTAATCATTGATTACCTATGTTTTTATAGGGTTGAATATTAAAAATTATGTTCCATGCTATGTATTTTTTTTTATCTGAACCTGTGAATTTCAGTTGAATTTGCTTTAGTGGTTCCAAGAGATGAAAATGTGATTTTTCCATAAGGTTTAATGTTAAATGGTTCCACGCTGACAGTCTTGTTTTTTTTATTGGATCTGAACTAAATGAACAACCTTCATAAAGGGCCTATCATACATCATTCCTGTAAAGTTTGGCTGAATTTTCTTCAGTTGTTCCATAAGTGTGATTTTTCCCCAGTTCCCGTGTTAAAACTATGCTCTGCGCTGGCAGCCTTGTTTTTATTGAACCCTAACAAGATGGACAATCTTGGTAAAGAACCTACTATACATCATTCCTGTAAAGATGGGTTGAACTTCTTTCAGTGGTTCCACAGAAGATGAAAATCTGATTTTAATAGGGTCGAATGTTAAAACTACCGTATAGCGGGTTATTTTCGCAGGGTGCTAATTTTGGCGTATTTTAGCGGTCCAGCTTAAATCGCCAAAATAAATTCCGCCAAATTTTATCCTACAGATTATCTATTTAACAAGTATATGAAATTTATAACATTTTTAAAATTGTTACCTTTGGAAATCAATTAATATTTTTCATAAGGGCTTGGATATCTCTTTGCATTGTGGATTTCTAAAGTTTGTATTCAGACCAAGCTGTGTAGGTGCCAATATCTAAAATTACTGAAAATGCAGGTACTAATATAAATTTCATGTAATAAACTAAATTATTGATTAATGGCAATAAAGAATATTTAAAGGATAATTATCATTCTTTTCTTTAATATTTCATGTTGATCAACACTTATTATAAACCGAAACTCATTCTTTTTAGTAACAAGGGAAATATCTTATTACGTATTTTACGTAATCGCGAAAATAAAAACCGTCAACATTTTTCATATACATTTCTCTTTAAAACCGCCAAATTTTACACCAGCCAAAACAACCCGCTATATGGTATGTTATGTGTATGTAGCCATGCTTCATTTTGTTGGATCTGACCAAAAAAGCGAAATCTTTAAAGCAGGGTTGTACATGAGATAATATCTCATGTGTACACTTTGTTCAGTTACTATTATCTAAACTTGTGTAAATTCTAAAACCGAGGGATTAACTCCCACCATTGGAATTTTGTCGTAAGCTATATTTGATATTACTGATTATTTGGATTACATTTGGTTTTATGCATTTTAATATTTTTTGAAATTATGGATTTCCTTTGTTTTGGTTCTAGTGCTGCTGATGAGGAATAAATTTCCGAAATTATCATACAGCTCATTAAAATTATTGCAGTTGGAGTTAACATATGTATTATGGTCTATGTTCATTTACTCCATATCCTTTTGTAAAATATTTATAACTACACTTTCATACATAGATTACAAAGATGGAGCTATATACCAAACTGATAACATAAGAAGCATTTGCTCTGTGCATAGAAAGTTAACAATGGCGGATCCAAAGGGGGGGTCCAGGGGTTGGAACCCCCCTTTTTTTCTGACAATCATGTATTTTTTAATGAATATTCTGATGTATTACTAAGAAATACCCCCAAAATTTTTGAGCCTCGCTATGCTCGGCAAAATTTCCTTTCACCTCTAAATCAGAACCCCCCTTTTAGCATTCACTGGCTCCGCGCCTGATTAAGCTTAAATTTCACAAGTGACATTTGACAAGTGCACTGGATTTAAACATGCCATTCCAAATTATATGTGTTGTGTCTCTTTTTAGATATTTGCTTGTGATAAGTCAACTAGCTATCCCCTTGAACTGGTTTTAATAATGTGTGTTCATTTACTTCATGTAGTAGGGAGAATTTTGTGTCTAACGGACAGATCACGGAGTATTAGGTACCTTTCTACAGTATAAAAGGCCAAAATAAAAAAAAAGTTTTTGTTGGGAAAAATGGAACATAAGTGTTCTGGAAGTACAGACAGATAAAAGGACAGAGATTAACCTCTACATCTACAAGGGAAATAAATAGAAACAAGAACAATATTCTTCTTGTAAGAACCTTTTATTAAGTTTCATGTTCCCTTAAAGTGATAAAGCTTTGTTACAGAATAAAATGTGTAGTTTGTTTCATGCAAGGTTACTAATGTTACTGTGATTGAAATAACGCTTTTTTCATTATATTGTTGAACAGAAGACTCTGCACATACATGACATAGGTTGCACTTGAATAAACACAATTTTCAAACTTTGGCTCTTTTGCAGATCTTTATTGATTTCTACTGTTAAAATAGTAGTTGCTATGAAAACTAAACATATTTCTTTTTATCTTATTTTAGAAAATGAAAATGTGATCAGAAGTGGGTATTTATTTGACCAAGCTTCTAAGTTGCCAGACTAGAGGCTCAGAGACTGAGTCTGTATCGCTCACCTGACAAAATGTTTCTATAAAGCATTGTCCATGCTGATGACCAAACATGTTTTTTTTTCCATTGGGGTTTAATGTTAAGGTATGTTCTACACTAGCAGCCATGTTTTTTTGTCAGATCCATTTGAAATGAGCAAATCTTGGTAAATGACCACGCATGCATCACTGCAATACAGTTTACTCAAATTTGCTTCAAAAGTTTCAGAGCAAATGATGAAAAGGATGATTTTCCCTTAAGTCCAATGTTAAAACTATGTTCAGCGCTGGTGGCCTTATTTTTTTTATCAAACTGAAACAAAATGAGCAATCGTTGTTAAGGATTTCTAATACACTATTCCTGTAAAGTTTGGTTCAATTTACTTCAGTTGTTGGAGAAGAGAAGATGAAATTTCCATAAGGTCCAATGTTAATTATGTTCCACATTGGCAGAAAGAAGCAATCTGTGTAAAGGACTTTCCTTCCATCATTCCTGAAAATTTGGTTGAATTTTCTTCAATGGTTTCAGAGGAGAAGATAAAATGTGAAAAGCTAACGACAATGGATGGGCAGACAGCAGATGCAAAGTGATAGCAATAGCTGACAATGACCCTTTGGGTGAGGTAAACTTAATAAGGATCAAAACCTTCTCCAGTAAGAGCATGACATGTGGACAGAAAGTGCCAATTTAAAGGTTTTTAGTAAATTAAAAGTCCCATAACTCTGGAATGGAAAATCTGAAGAGAAATCAATAAAACATAACAAAAGGAAGCTTCTTCCATACATTTCTGCATATCATAAAATATCTAAGTGTGTTCCAGTAAGAGTATGAAGTGTGGACAGACAGAAGGACAAATAGGCAGGCAGACCAATACCTGTACACCATGATATGTCTCCTGAAAGACAGGCATATAAAATATAAAATCAGAATATCTAGAACTTTCTTTCTAATGATATACATGTATTAATAGTAAACGGAAGTTTTTTTATGTTGTACCCCTCCCTTCTATAGAAATTTTAATAAATGAAGATAACATTATTATAGCAATTTGTATAACAAATAGCTAAAACATAGCAATATTACATTATAAATAGCAGTTTATAAGTGTAATTCAAGCTATTATATTAGGATAAATGGGAAGGTCTCCCTAAAACTTTTTGCCACCACCCCTCCCCCTCCCGAAATCAACAGTTCCAGTCATTTTAAGTACATTCCTACCTTGCCTTTCTTTTCTCTTTTCATTTTTATTATTATACATGGATGTTTGTAAACTTTTGTGCTTATCATTTGATGTGACACTGTTGACTTTTTCCATGATTTTATTTTAGCCATCTCAGAAAACCTATGGAGTTCAAGAGTGGTCATCCATGGACATATGATCAAGTGGTTATCTACATGTAATTGATTATTGTGAAACAGGAAATTAAAACACATACGTTGTTTATACACAATTGGAGAAAATGTATCTTTTGATTAAATTAATACAAGTATATATTCTTCCACAATAATTGATTTTGAAGATGGTGAAAGTAACAGAAAAATTTATTTATTTCGTGGTATACTTTCCGCTGTGATATCAAATTATTCCAGAAAACTGGTCATTGTCACCTAAAATGGCTTATATGACTTCTTAATGTTACATAAAGCAAACTGTATAAGTACTCTGTGAGAGGCCTTTCAATTGGAAAATCAATGATTTTATATCACAGAAAATACATTAAAAAGAAAAAGGGTCTCAAAATTAGAAAAGACAGAAAAAAGTAGTAAATATCTGTGTTGCTGATTTCCTTAATTATGAAATCTAAAAGGATTATTTTAGTATAAGTTAATGACCTTTTCTTATTATTTTGAATAGATTAGTACAAAATGTGCAATGTACAATACTGGTCGAGTACCAGTTATCGCCGTGTACCAATTATAGCCATTTTTACCCGTCTCCAGTTCGCCAATGACTTATGTTACAATGTTATGTACAGAAGTGATTATTATCAAAATATACGTTCCTTAAAGAAATTTGTTTAAATCTTCAAAAACAGTGAATTCTGAAATAAAATCCCTTGGAAGCCCCTTTGAAATATATATATAGCTATGTGGGGGTCAAGTATGATAATAAGCTAAAGATAGATTTTTTACAAAAAAAATCATGTTGCAAAAGAACTTACGGTGCCAGCTATATTTTCTGTCACAAGTTAATGCTCACTATATTGCTTTCTCTTCAATTAGTCAAATCAAGATGTATAGGGCTGTCAAGGTCTTCTATTTTCTTGTAATTCAGAACAAAATAGATCCAATTTAGCATTGATGAAAATCAGGATACTTTCAGTTTAAAAATTGCATCGGCTGACCTTTCATTCTTTATTATATTTTTGGTTCATCCCTTTTTGGAGTCCTTCAGTGGATTAAAGTGTACATTTAAGAGTTTGGAAAAAGCTGATGCATATTTTGAAAGATGGTGATAACTGGTACACATCAGCAAAATTTAAAAGAAAACCAACAGTTTTTAAAAGGACTATATTGCTGCACATATGCAATGAAACTAAAAATAAAACCATTGGTGAAGGTATTACTTTATAAATTTTCATAATATACATTGTAACTCATTAAATGTGGTAAAGTCCAAGTTTTAGAAGATCAGATGCAAAATTACAGTGTAAAAATGGTGATAACTGGTACATGACCAGTAATGTATACAAGAATTTTTATTATTCATACTTCTAACAAAACCCTTTTTTTTCTTTCATCGTACACGTCCCCATCCCCTCCCCCTCAAGGACCCTAATTTTGAAACAATACATAAGTACCAGTTTAAGATCCAAGATTTTTTTTCTATTTATTTAAAATTCTTAATGTGAAATACAGCATCAACAAATTCATTATTATTTCTCCTGAACCAAAAATTTAAACAGGTTTTGTTCCAATTCATTATAATCTGTCACAATAAATAAAGATCATTTTATAACTAAAAACTTCCAACAATTGAAAATCCATTTCAGTCCAATTCCACCTGAGATTCCTCTCTCCCCGAGGATGTGGATTCTGTGGATGTTTGCATAGCCTCTTCTTCTCCACCACCTAGTAAACTCTGAATTAAATTTCCTGCAAAATAAATAAGAAAATTAAAACTTTATTTCCAGTCAAATAAACATGAAAATTAATTTTTACCATCTTCAAAATATGTCAATGTCTAGAATAACTTACTGACAGACAAACATACAGATTAAATAAATATAATATCAAACTCAAACTAATCATACTGGGTATAATAACATACGACAGAGATAGATGTAGAGATGTAGTTATTAAAAGTGGACTGAAATGATATTTGAATTTCACCCCCAAGTTATCATGAAGGATATTATAGTGTAGTCATTCAGAATCATATCTTCTCCGATTGTTGTTCAAACTTCCAACTTCCCAAGCCACTTTATAATAAAATGTGCTCATCATAAAGTCCACATATTAGAACTTGATAATATCAATTCGTCATTAAATCTACAAATCAGAACTTGATATTTCCCACTTATCATGAAATCTACATATTAAATCTTACTAAGGGCTGTTCCATAAAAAATTGACATGGGGCCTTTGAAGGCACTTTTTATTGACCCCCACCACCCATACAATTCCTCCCCATATATGCAATACAAAAAGATGATGAAAACACAACCACCAACAGCAATTTATATAAAGTGCCTTCAAAGGGTCCCAGGCAAACTTTTCTGTAACAGCCCTAATTCCCACTCCTCATAAAATCTTCCTTTTCAGAACTTGATAATATCATCTAAAATCTACCTAAAGGAACTTGACCATTCAAACTCTTCTTGAAATCTACATATAAATTCTTACCAAACATTCCCTGTGGGTTCTTCTTTGGTGGAGGTAGTCCAAAGAACAACTGACCTATTTTGTCTAAATACTGAAACGAAGATAAGAAAATTAATGACAATGTATGTTGAATGGTTATGTGTTGATGCCAATTTTACCTTCATTTTTCTTTTCATTTTTTAAGGATAACAAAAATTTTTCATACGGAGGAATATTGTGTTTGGGTAGTTAATTTTATATTAGAAATTTGACAAATGATTCCTTGCATTAGTAGAGGCTAGTAATATGCATACATGTATATTATCAGCAATTATAATTTACAGTAGGATAGAATGATAGTGTACTGGTCACTATCTTTCTGTTTACTAAGACTGACTGGACCAATTTCAGCAGTAAAAAAACAGAAGTAGATGATGTTTTTTTCCAGTTTTTCAGAAATTGGGCTTGTGTGATGACCCCTGCATATAAGGGGGGTATAACAATATTTCGTAGTCTTTTCATCACAAGGGCATTAACACTGTCAAGTATTTAATTCTAGCAATTTGCAAAATATTGCTTACATTTTTTATTATTTGGCAATAGTATTATTTTAAATAAAGTAGTATTCATCTGTATGATCATTCAAAATCTAACATTAAAAATACTATGAAGAAAACTGTATTTATACATAAACTGCTCTAGCATCCATCCTATACAATAAAAGGTAAAAGGGTTGGATTTACCTCCAATATGTAAAAAGATTAATAAAAACAGCCTTTGTGTTGATTAGAAATTAAGTGCTGTACAAGCAATTGTCATCCAGGCATGTTTTGTTTCTAGACCAATTTTAATGTTTCTAAAACAATATTTTGATATGAATGAACAAAGACATCAACGTCCATGGAAGTCACTAACAAAACACTTGCCTCTTTATAAGTTGGATCTCTTTTGATAGATGACTCATATTTTTCACACAGTATGGAAAACACTGTAACTTTCCCTCTAAAATAAGTACATTTGACAACATTAAGCATTGGATGTACATCATATTTTAATATCGCTTACACATGTAAAAGTTGTAATGATAATATATATTGATCATCTAATTAATAGTGTGATTCTTGGTTCATGCTTGATCTGAACCATATCGTGACTATTAGGTCATGATCCGATTTGTATAGTGAATCTTGCTGTTCACATTTATTAAACTGTTTTGTTAATTTGTTTTGCCACAAGATTTGTGTTTTCCCTTAAACTTCAGCCAATGTAAAAGTATACTGCCATGAATTACTTGAATCATTTCATATTAGAATCTTCATTGTACAAAACTCTATCTTTAGCTGATTTTGGCTTTCATCTTTATTCATCTGATTATGGTTTTCCAAATATTTTGATTTGATCTGCATTCAGGAGACATAATTTGTCAAAAATGGCTTTCAACATAAACTAAGTTTACAGTAACTTTATTTTGTTTGGTTATTTACATCTTCAAATCTGTGGTTTCAGCTGCTCTATAATTCACTTGTAAACTGAAAGTAAACTAGAGAGTAAATGCCCCCGCTGCCATCATTCAAGTTTTTTCCAATTTGGATACAATTTAGCTAAACTGTTTGTGTCTGTAAGACACATATGATGCCCTCGCAGTTGGATATAAAACATGGAAATCTTATTTCTAAGCATTGATATACATGTAACTGTGGCTTTAATATTGTAATAACAGTTCCAGAATGCACATTTCAGTAAAATGGCCATGTTCAACTATCCCTCAAAATCACAATTTTTGGACAAAATCTAAACTATGAAAATATGCACATCTTCAAACCATGCCTAATCACTGTGCAAAGTAAAATAAATGTAACATTAATATTGTGGGAGTAGTTGTCCATAATAGCAGTTCAAGAACACACACTTTGATAAAATGGCCAAGTTCAACTGCCCCTCAAAATCACAATTTTTGGCCAAAATCTAAACCATGACAATATGCACATCTTCAATCCATGCCTAATTACTGTACAAAGTAAATTAATGTAGCATTAATATTGTGGGAGGAGTTGTCTGGAATAGCAGCTCCAGAACACACATTTCCACAAAATGGCCAAGTTCAACTACCCATCAAAATCACAATTTTTGGCCAAAATCTAAACCATGACAATATGCACATCCTCAATCCATGCCTAATCAGTATGCAAAGTAAAATAAATGTAGCATTTATATTGTAGGAGATATTATCCAGAATAACAGCTTATCAGAGATGGGACGGACAGACAGACTGCTGAGGGTAAAACAATATGCCTCCTGACTTGTCGTCCCGGGGGCATAAAAATGTTACATACCCTTCAAGTGCTAACAATAGGAACCATATAAAGTTCAGTAAAGGTAGTAAATATGGTGGACCCATAGAGACTGCTGGATGCTGTTTTGTATAACTAGTAAACACCAATAATGCTGTGTCTTTGTTTTGTAGGCATAAATATCTGGAAAGGATAAAAAAAGCATTATACAATATAATCAGAATATGTAAATAACAGCAACTATGCAAGTCCTTTACTTGTGATCTTATTAGCAATATCTGTACACTTAAAATACACATGTATGTACAATGTACATATTAGTAAATGTCTCAAATCTTTGTTAAAAAGATTCAAAAACAGTAAATGGTGAATCACATGATTTGCATCATTTTTTTTAATGTCCATGTTTCAAATGACTCAACCATTTTCACCACTAAAACAGTATTGATATAGAGTTTCGTTGTACCAAAATAAATGTAACTACCATATATTTTCGATTATAAGTCGGTTTGATTATAAGTCAGAAGGTCTTTCCGTGAAGAAAAAACTTTGTATTGAGCTTTGGTCACGATTATAAGTCAGTCGGAGATCGTTATCAAGTTGTGTACCAAAACTTCAACATGAAATCGCTATAATATATTAAATTGCGTACATTGGAATAAAAGAATATCTTCTACATGAGATAAATGCTGGGTGTGAAGCATTTTACATGTGCTAAAAGCAGCTTTCTTCATTTTTCTGGCCAAGACATCGTATTAAGGGGAATAACTGAAGTTTGTTTACTTGTATGGTACGACCAAAAACCCAAAAATATGATAAACGAAACAAGATCAAAAGTATGCATTTCCAATATTAAAATTTTTTACAGCCGGTCTTAAATTAGAATTAAAATAAAATTATGTCCATTATATGGACTAAATGCTAAAAAAAAGAATAAACAGTATTGGAATAGTCACATAAGATAAGATATGACACTCCTAGGAGAAAGGTGTTAGTTATTGTCAGTTTTCGGTAATTAGTGAAATCAACAAAGTACACAAATAGTGACATGTAAATACACATAATAAAGTACCTCCATGATGCTGAAATGAAAACATCGTAAATTTAGTAAGAAAACAACTCTAAAAATTCTTAGTTCTTTTATTAAAAGTAACTAGAGATACTGCTGAATGCAGGAGGGCCCTGCAATAGGCAGTCACTTCCTTTGTACCAAATTATCGACATTTGTTTATGAAAATATTTCAAAACTAGAGCTGTCAGCAAAGCCAGACTAATTCCCCCCGCAACTGCATTTGAGTACCAAGGCATGTCATTTTGAAATTTGACCTTCAGCCACATGGTAATTGGAAAGTAAATCTAACAGAAATAAAGCCTGTCAGGACTGAAATTACAGGTTTTATTCCAATCAGTTCATATCTGGTACTTCATTTAAAGGGTAATACATTAAATAATATATAATT
>MJUU01007499.1:140904-151794 GCA_002080025.1 Modiolus philippinarum | reverse complement strand
AAGGTCAAGGTCAAAATGTCTACAAATATGGTACCACAAGAAAGCTCTCGTCACAAGGAAGCCACATACTAAATACCAACATCCCATCTCTTAACGTCTCCATTCCACAAACAAGGTTAAAGTTTTTGCTGACGACGCCGACGCCGGGGGTATGACAATAGCTCTCCGGAAATTCGTCCCGGAGAGCTAAAAATCATTGTAAACAGTGATTTAAATTAAATCAGCACTCACATTGACTTGAATTATCTAAAATTATTTAAAACTGACAAAATATGAATCCTCAGTATTTTATGACAAATTCTATGCCATTTACAGGACAAAGACGATGAGAATACCCATGTTTAAGGGTGAAAAAAACTCAAATAACTGTTTTCAGTGATTTTTATAATCACTTCATACAGTAATTTTAGCAGTAAATCAAGAGAAGGGGAGCAAATCTTACTTCTCATATTTCTAGGCATAAAAGTAACTTGTTCAGGTGATTATTAAATCACTTATTCCAGTAGTTCCCCCGACTGCATTACAACCCATAACAGAACACCATTCAAAAAAAATTTGGGCAGGGGTTCCCCTTATAATCAAGGTAATACATATTGCTGAAATTAAAACATTCAGACCAGAATTCAAATAAAAATTCAAAAATTTGGGCAGAGGTTCCCCTTAAAATCAATAAGGCCAATGTAAAAACTATGTTCCAGATGGTGGCCATCTTGGATGAGGTACAAACCTGCCAGATACATTTTTTGGATGGGACCACCTAAGCACCATTATGGGACCATTGTGGCTTAGTTTGGTTATAATTGGACTAGTAGTTTCTGAGAAGAGGATCTTTGAATGTATATTCCATAGGGTCCAATGTTAAAACTATGTTCCCACTGGCGGCCATCTTGGATGAGGTATGGACCTGCCAGATACCTTTTTACATGTAGGAAGGGACCATGTAAGGGCCACTGTGACTAAGTTTGATTATAATTGGACTGGAAGTTTCTGAGATCTTTGAATGTCTTTCCAATAGGGTCCAATGTTAAAACTATGTTCCGCTGGCGGCCATCTTGGATTAGGTACAGACCTGCCGGATATCTCTTTTGGATGGGACCATCTAAGGACCATTTGATTGCGACTTAGTTTGGTAATAATTGGACCGGTAGTTTCTGAGAAGAAGATCTTTGAATGCCTTTTCCATAGGGTCCAATGTTAAAACTATGTTCCCAGCTGGCGGCCATCTTGGATTAGGTACGGACCTGCCGGATATCTTTTTTAAAGGGGAACACCCAAGGACTATTGTGACCAAGTTTGGTTCTAATTGGCCCAGTGGTTTCAGAGAAGAAGATCTTTGAATGAAAAGTTAACGACGGACGCCAAGTGATGGCAATAGCTCACCCTGGTATAGCCAGGTGAGCTAAAAACAACTTATTCAAAGTCCTAACTGTGCTTGTGTAGAACCAGAAACAACGGATCATTACTTATCATCATGTACCATTTATCACAGGCAGCACAGTTAATATATAATAAGCATGCAGATTCCCTTTCTATTAATGACCAACTTGCTCCTTTATGGATCCGATTTACTCTCACAGGAACAAAATGGAAAAGTATTTAAATCAGTACAAAACTTTATTATCAGCAGTAATCGCTTTTCACTTGCCCCCACTCGCACTACTTCTTGACACACTTTAAACATATTTTCTAGCATCCAACCTTCATTGATGTTGAAATATTATTTCAACTTTTTTTTATATTTGTACGTATTTTACAATACAACATGTACAAGTTATTATAGGTCTATAATAACTTGTACATGTTGTATACTGTAACTCTTAAACTTGATTTTTATACCCCGCCACACGTAGTGGCGTGGTATTATGTGATACCCTCAGTCGTGTGTCCGTCCGTCCGTCTGTCTGTTCGTCCGTCCCCCGAAGGTTTCCGACTGATAACTTTTGAACGGAATAACAAACTTGGTATGTAACTTGTTCACCACAAAACTCAGGTCGAGTTCGAAAATGGGTTCAGAGGTCCAAGGGGTTCTGGAGTTATGCCCCTTGATACTTCGAAATTTTGTGAAACGTGGCGGGGTATCATGTAATCCACCATTACTATTTTTAAGCATGCTGTATTGAATCATTTTGAAGTGTATCTTATACCCTTAGGATATGAATTAATATACAGGCCAGGCCCTTGTTTTCAAATACAGGCCAGGCCCTTGTTTTCAAATCCCAATTAGTAATTTGTGAAATAGTTTGATTTGATAATTGTTTCTATGTACATCTATATATATTACAAGTTGTTAATAAAGTATGTTTACACTATTTCTTAAATAAATTTTCAAAGCCTGGCTTTCAAACATTGGCAAAAGTTATTTAATTCCATGTGAGAAATTTCATACATGTAATCAACATGATCAACTAGTTCTAGTTTTAGAAACTATGTACATTTTGTATATGACTGCAAAACAGTAATAATTGAATCGAATGGTGAAAAGAAAACTTTCTATCTCATGCAAACCAGAACTTGACTGAAAGCCAAAAGAGAAATAACAGGATAATTATTGTGTATAACTATTGATGAATTATACAAAAGCTTGCTTGCAAAGAACATTTAGAAAATGATTGTAGATTAATTCAAAGGGGAGGGGTTCTTACTACAAAATACACTTGTTCAAACTAAAGTACACACAATGAATTTTGCCGCAGCTTAAATCGCTGTAGCTATTTTGTTTTAAATAAGACCCCAATAAAACATATATACATCATTTTCTAAATTTTTGCCGCTACTCTTGATATATTTACCGAAATAATCAAAGTTCAAATAAAAATATTTTCCATAGACTTTAATGTTAATTTCACTCAAATTTTAAAGAAATTCGGTGTGGGAGTGATTGATGAATGATTTACGCAAACCAAAGAACCAATGAAAAGACACAAAATCCATTGCCGACGGATTACTTATTTGCATATAGGGTGCTTGTTTGTTGTTTATTCAGATGGCCAATGAACAAACAGAATTTTGTTTTGTTTACTAATTTCATAAAAATGTTTAGGTAAATCTGAGAATAAAATTTGCAGAACCAATATCCAGTTACCATTTACTTTTATTAAAATAAATTTGTTTACAGGTAAAAAGTTTTTGTTGACACTTTATCAAGTAATTACTTAATTAATCTTTTGCTTCCAATCGAGATTAACTCCCGACCCACGTGTTTTGGTTAATCGATAGACCCCAGGGCATTATAACAATAAATACAGGTATTCAAGTAACCAGGTATATTCCCTCTGTTTTCGACTCAAATTTTCTGTTAAAATAACATAGGAGGGTAATGGAAAACTTTTTAACCCTTTGTTGTAAAATTATGGTAATGCAAGGTCTGAAGCGGCAAAAAATTAGCTTTCCAATGGTGTATGCCATGTCATCCTTTAACATTTACTTAAAAAGATATTTGGAGAAAAGTCGCGGCAAATTTCGTTGTGGCTACTTTACCTACGTTGGCCTTCAGAAATAAAGAGGGATAACTGTAGCTTGAGTGAATGTTGCCTTCTTGTGAAATATTTGGTTTTTGCCTTGTTCCCTTGGCCATGGGAGGTAGCATAAACGGATAAAGTACAATGTATGACTTGAGTCAAGTTATTTTTTTTATCTGGTACACTACCAACAATTAGCTCAAAGTGAACTGATTCTCTCTCTCTTATCACAGATTTCAGTGTAACACAGTATGACACGGTTAATTTCAGATTAATCTCCAAAATCCCTCCCAAACTCTAATCTCAACACCACAAGTTTTATTGCCGTTGAGGGCAATAAAACTTGTAAATGTTAATTACCTGTCCGATTGTTGAAATTCAATGATTGACAAGTTGCAAGTCAATATTTGTTACCGTTGTGGAAATTCAACATCCTCGCTTTTTATGACAAATCATTTTTTTTTTTGAAAATACATTTTAAGAAGTAATAATTTGATAACTGCCAGGTGCCAAAACGTTTTAAAAAGAAATTTATTTGTATTGCTGCGTAAAATTCCAACATGTGAACCATGAGGTTTTCACTTGTTTCACTCAAAAAACATTCCTGTCCCGACAATGGATTAAAGCATTTTACAGGAACAAAATGTGGTTACAACTTTATTAAAAACTTAAAAATTTAGCGTATGTCCCGCTAACGAATATAGTTCAGTTTTATTTTATTTTTTAATTTTAATTACTACATTTTTACCTTTGGAAAAATAATTTTTTTTTAAACATTATTGATGAAATATCAATGACTTGCCAATTAGCGACTGTAGTTACCGGCAAAAGATCAAAGGAGCACAGGTACATAAATTTCGCGGTTTTGGGAGGATTTTCGTTTTCAGGGCAATAAACGACGTGCTAATCTGTGTGATTCCTCCAAGACAACACACAGAGTATTTTTCAGTGAATTTCGGTGTTTTGCAGTATCCCACCAGGAAAATACTTGGTGTTGAAAGAGGGAGAATTAGTTCGCATTGAGCTAACTGTACTGAAAAATTTCTAGGAATAATGATAATCATCAAACAGCTAAGGATACTTTTCCTGTTTACAAGGAATAGAAGTGACTGAGAAAGAAAAAATTTTGAAGCAAATGAAAAACTACCATCCCCAAGAGTGGTTGGGTGCTATCATCTAACATTAGAAAAATCCTTAAGTAGTTTAATGATGGCTACAGACAGTACATACAGTCCAAATACAGGAAATCAATTACAAATCAATCAGGTCCTACATATTCCACTCTTCTCAAACCCCATTCTCATGTATGTCTGGCAAAATTATTGTTGAAATTTCATTCCAAAAATCATCAATTAGTTCTCTTGATTGGAGGCCCTTTTTCAAATGTCAGGATTAGATGTTTTAAGCTCAGGGTTTTCGATTTTTTTTTGGTTAACCTTAGATTAAAGACATTGTCGTGTTTCTGGGATTAGGACCCCCCCCCACACACACACACAGTTTAAACACTCACACTTGTTTCATAAAATATTGTCAGGAAGGACTAGACATTTTTTACAAGTACCTGCAAGTTTATATTGTCCCTGGATATTGTAAATGAATATCTCTTTATGTAAAGTCAAAAAATTTCATACACTTTTGTGAGTGAAAGCACCCTTGGGCTTGTGAAAACTGCCACTGAACATGCTGCTGAACACACATTCACAGTTGTCAAGTTTTGAAATTGCCATTTGTCAAAATTTTCAAAGACCAGCCATGGTAACAAGACGTTCCGGCCTTACGACAAATCCGTCCCTGCCTATCCGGCCCTGTACTTTCCGATAATTTATAATTTATGTTTCACTGTTGTTTTAGGCGAAAATTTGTTATAGGAAGTTTGTTTTTGCCATAAGAAATATTCAAATTCATATGCTAATTTTATACCTTGGAAGATGGAAGCATACTCGTGTCCTGAACTGAATTGGTAGTGTTATATTTAGCATGTTTGTGTATCGTGACTTTGGTCTTTTATTTCTGGTGTTCTCATATTTGCCGTGAATGTGGACTCTGATTTATTTAATCCACTTGAATTTTGTTCTTTCAGCATTCTCAGTCTGCAATTGTTTCTTAAATATAGATATTGCTAACATTTTAGATAAAAATAAACTTGGTACGCAGTTTGGAGGTTATCCCTCACTGTACGTTTTCGTAAATGGTTAAAACTCCTTTGTTCCTATATTCTGCAGCGATTTTTGATGATAAATTTCTATTTAAATGCATCAATATAAGTCTGAACAATAAATAATACGACTTTCTATCTCCGATATCATGACCAAACTGAACAAAACAACGATATAGTATCAATTAACAGTACAGGGGCGGATAGACCAAGGCCGGATTGTCACAAGGCCGGACTGGCATAGCCTAGGCCGGACTGTTGTAAGGCCGGATGATCTCGAAATCACCAGCCATGTCAACCGTAAAAAAATATCAATAGAACTAATTTTAAATTTGGATGAATAAACAAATGTCTCCTTGATTATGCGTGAGTATATGAGATTAATCCAATTCGGTTAAGATTCAAGAAATCCTATTTTGCAACAGACTGCACACACGTTGAAAAAATAAGCAGTGTCACATTGAAATTGTAAGTCATTTCTAAAAAAATTTGGCACCTAAAATAAAGGGTCCTATACATTTGGTGTGCTTCATAAAAATTCCCTGCTTCTACGCAGGTTTGACATTTTCTCAGAACTCGGTCGATTCCTCCACTGCTTCTTGACGCTGCCATTTTCTTTTATGAGAAGAAAGAAACGAACTTAATTTTATTGGATATTTTGCTTGTATATATACATAATTATCATAAAAAGTGTATTGAATTTATATAATTATGCTATTCTCTATTGTAATCATCTGTCAAGTAGTTTGATAAGACAATTTTATTTGAAAAAGCCATAGTTTCGTTTTGTGAAAAATTATCGCCACGCTAACTTCCTTATTTGTAACACATCAACACAAAGAAACCACATTTCATGTAATTTACAGATAAAAAGGTTAATATCCTAAGTATCTAAGAGCTTGTTTCCCTTTCTCATACTGATCATCATTTCTGTCTTCCATAAAATCCAGGGGTCATTACGTTTTTATGCAAAAAATTAGGTATTTAGGGCGAGGTTTACAAGAGCGAAGCATGCATGCGTTAAAAGTTCAAGGGTCAAGTGGAATAAGGTGCAGAGCACCGAATTCCTTGACCTTTTGTAGGGAAGCTGAGGAATTTCATCTTCACAATGAAGTTATGTGCTGTTTTAAATTGTGGAAATTCGACATATCACCTACAGAAATGGATGGGAGAATTTTGTCCTAATCACAAATGTAACTTTGGGACTTCAAGATGTGTTTGTGATCCTCCTTTTAGACTTTTTCCATTCCCAACTGAGAGAAAGAATTTGAAAGGGAGACTAGAATGGATTGATCTCATCAACAGGTCTGACCCAAATACTGGTGAAAGTTGGGCACCTAAAAGTCATAGCAGAGTGTGTTCCAATCATTTTCCTGATGGAAGACCAACAGCAGAACATCCAAATCCCACAGAAAATTTGGTATTAGAACCCATTGAAAAACCAAAAAGGGGGAAAGCATGTATGTCTAGACGGAAGTCGCAAGTGCCAAGGTCGCTTTATAGACCTCCAGAAAAGGTTCAAGTAGACCATGTGGACATCATTGATTCTGAATCTGATCATGATAGTATGGAATGTGTTAATGTTGAAACTCAAAATGAAAATACTGTTAGAACAAATGACAATGAATCTCATTCTGTTCAAGAGACAACAGCCATTGGTGCCATTCAGAATTCAGGTGTAAATAAAGCAGTAAGTTTAGATGCATGTCAGCTAAGGTCATGTACATTTTGTAAATATAGTGAAAAGACAAGCATGAAAACAGTATGAAACTACAATGTAGAAATATTATGACTGTAGCCAATTTACCTCACTCTTCCCTAATAAGCCACATGGATGGCAGAGTCCAAGTAACTCTAAAAATTGGTAAGATAAAAATATGGAACAAAAATTTAGTGATGTACTATATGACCTCACTTGATAAAGATTCTTTGAATATGTTGAAAGTTTCATCGAATTCTATTCATTCGTTGAGTAGGATTTGTGGATTGAACACCAGGACCAACCCTCCAAATGGCTTATCAGGGCTAAGTCCATGTAAGGCATGTATGGCTAGATGGAAAACCCAAAAAAATTGGTCAGATAAAAATCTTAATTGGAAGGTGCATTATCATGATTATGGCATCATGTGTTAAATATTCTCTGACAGTTAAATCAAATTCCAATCATCAGTTCAGGGGGAGTTGCAGAATGCATACCAGTAGCCCCCCCCCCCAGTATAACAATGCATTGATAAAGTTCAATTTTTGGTTAAGGTACTGTGGAAGTAGTTTTATTTGTGGCCATCAATTTTTGTGGTTTTCATGAATACAATGTATTACTATCTCCAGGGTACGTAAATTGATGGTTTATTAAAAACTCTAGGGAAAACACATTTCGTTGGGAATATAATTTTCGTGGTTTTAGCCAACCACGAAATCCACGAAAATTTAACCCCACCCACAATACTACTTTCACAGAAGTTCTCCAGTCGGAGATTACATACTACTACCCTCCTCCCCAATGTCAATGCATGACTAATAGTCCTTATGTAGCTATGGAAAACCTGAATAAAAGACTAAAATGGTACATGTACAAATGTAGGTGCACTGTGGCATCATGTGATAGGGATTCTGTGAATGTGTCAGTAAATTCCATTCATCATGTTCATTGGTTTAGGTTTCATCAAATTCTATTCATTTGTGTTTAAGGATGGATTGAACACCAGTATTCAAATGGTAGGTGCACTGTGGCTTCATGGGATTGGGATTCTGTGAAAGTTACAGCAAATTCCATTCATCATGTACAATGGTTTAGGTTTCATCAAATTCCATTCATTGGTGTTTGAGGACTGATTGAATACCAGTCCCCCTCCCCACAATAATGACAATGCATTGCTAAGTCCATGTACATGATGTATAGCTAAAAGTATCAAGTAGGACATACATGTACTATACATGTTATATGGCATCATGTGATAATGATTCTGTGAAAGTTTCAGTGAGTATCATTCATAATGTTTATTGGTTTACAGTACACACAGGGTGTTTTGGTTACAAAACATTCAGGTCTGACATTTTTAACACTCTAAAGTTTAGTAAACACCAGTAAATATTGGTGTAAACACCAGCAAACTTCCTGTTGTTAATTACATAGAGGAATATTGGCGGAGTAATACAGTACATGTCAGTGAAAACACCAGCAAATCACAAGCAATTCTTGGTGTTTTCCCTGTTGTACATGTCAGACCAGGGTGATTTGTAATTGAAGCACTCTCATGACTCTGTGTCAATGGTTACTTGCATGTACTTTTTTAAGAACTTTAAATTACATGTAGGAATATAATGTCTTTTGTAAGGTACACAAATAAAAGTGACAGTGCTTCCATTTTTGGGTATGCCGAGGTGGAAATACTTGCCATTCGATCTGCCAGAAACAGCCTAATATTAAAAAAGATAATTAATCAGTCTGTAACAAAAACTTTTTGATTCACTAGCCCAAAGGTGCTAGCAAGGTCCTGTGAACTACAATGTACTAGCCTGAACCCAATTTTACGAGCCCTTACAGAAGATTCTATGTTCAAAAAGAAAAATGGGCTAGTGGCTTGTAATTTTTATTAGCCAGTGAGTAATTTTACTAAGCCTGTGCATATGGCTAGCAGTTAAAGGCACAGGCTGATTAATAGTCATATAATAAATACTGAATTCAGGGCTGGCAACATTTTAGACAAGTTTCCTATCCTGCATGGGAATTCTACATGGCAAGATTTTGCAAAAGATTCCAGGGTTGTACATGTTGTACAGCACTACAGTAGATAAAATACTTGATTAACAATACATGTACACATATAAATTACCCTTTCAAGTAAGTGAATGATGCTAAAACATAAGATTTTTTCTTCACTACTGTGAAATATATTAATTAATACTTAAATATACCATGTATACTGGTCCCCTAGAATTTTTGGCAGTCACGTCTAGGACTGATGGAACCAACAATTTTTCGAAAACTCTGTGTGTATAATAGACCTTTTCGAAAACTCATTTATCTAATCACCCTGATTTCAGCTTAAGGAGGTTCGCTCCTCATGTTTTTGGATTTTTGTCAGATTTTCAGAATTCTTGGGTTTTATCCAATTAAAAGCATTATATTTTTTTGCCCATAGACCCCCTATTTTTTCCCATAATTTCATTTTATACATCGATATCTTTTTGGGCATTCTGTAGGAATTTCATAAAATTCTATTTATTCTGTCCTTTTCATTCATGGTCAAACCTGGCTAATGTTAATCCTATGAAAAATCTGAGGAGTTCAGTTTTTTGCCAAATTTTCAATCACTTATATCTCAAACAAGATCATCAACCTATCAATTTTTTTCACTTAAATTACTTCTTTTTTGAATTTCTAACAAAAAATCACATTTACATTCGTATTTGAAATCCTATTTATTTTCATATGGAGTAGCAAACCCCCTTAAGAGCAGTGAATGCATTTCCTGGTATTCAATCTAGATGAGAAATGAATACCAAGGAGTAAAAAAGAAATTTTTTCGACCTCAGATTGACTTGATACTAGTAGCTCATATTATTTTCTTGCCTGTGACGAAAGTCGCAAAGCGAGACATAGGCGTGCAAAGTATGGCGACGGCGTTAACTTTTACTAAAATACAAGATATTTTGAAAACCCTTTGATGTAGGAACATCATATTTGCCCCAGTGGTAGTACAGTACTAATTAAGTGCTACCTTGACGGACATAAAATCATGTGACCTTGACCTCAATTGCACGGTCCAGTGACCACGTTAAGTTTCTCTGATTAGATCCGTATCTCAATTACTGTAAGTGATAGGTCAATGATATTTGGTATATAGGTTGGTCTTGAGTAGTACATGTCAGTCTGGCATATGACTTTTGTCCTTGACCTCAATTTCACAGTCTAGTGACCATGTTAAGTTTCTCTGATTAGGTCCATAACTCAATAACTATAAGTGGTAGGTCAATGATATTTGATATATTGGTTGGTCTTGAGTAGTACATGTCAGTCTGGCATATGCCTTTGTCCTTGACCTCAATTTTACGGTCTAGTGACCACGTTAAGTTTCTCTGATTAGAGCCATATCTCAAAAACTATAAGTGGTAGGTCAATGATATTTGGTATATAGGTTGGTCTTGAGTAGTACATTTCAGTCTGGCATATGACTTTTGCCCTTGACCTCAATTTCACGGTCTAGTGACCACGTTAAGTTTCTCTGATTAGATCCATGCCTCAATAACTATAAGTGGTAGGTCAATGATATTTGG
>MJUU01007499.1:125942-140795 GCA_002080025.1 Modiolus philippinarum | reverse complement strand
CTCAATAACTATAAGTGGTAGGTCAATGATATTTGGTATATAGCTTGGTCTTGGTTAGTACATGTCAGTCTGCCATATTGCTTTTGACCTTGACCTCAATTTCACAGTCCAGTGACCATGTTAAGTTTCTCTGATCAAATCCATATCTTAACAACTATAAGTGGTAGGTCAATGATATTTGGTATATAGTTTGGTCTCGAGTAGTACATGTCAGTCTGGAATATGCCTTTTGTCCTTGACCTCAATTTATGGTCTAGTGACTACGTTAAGTTTCTCTGATTAGACCCATGTCTCAATAACTATAAGTGGTAGGTCAAAGATATTTGGTATAAAGTTTGGTCTTGAGTAGTACATGTACATGTCAGTCTGGGATATGACTTTTGTCCTTGACCTCAATTTCACTGTCTAGTGACCACGTTAAGTTTCTCTGATTAGATCCATATCTCAATAACTATAAGTGGTTGGTCAATGATATTTGGTATATAGCTTGGTCTTGGTTAGTACATGTCAGTCTGCCATATGGCTTTTGACCTTATCCTCAATTTATGGTCTAGTGAACATAGTCAAGTTTTTCTGATTAGAATAGTCTCTAAATTACTGTAAGAGGTATGGTAATAATATTTTGTTTGTAGGTTGCTGACGAGTAGTACATGACTGTTTAGCGATCAAGCAGGGGCGGGCGACACATCTATTAGGGTCCACCTTTGTATATTATAGGCATGTTAGGAAACGGTAACAACATTTCTAGAGAGAATTTGATAATTATTTCTTCTATTTACAGAAGACAATGGAAGAAGACAGCAATTCGCCAGCTGTAAGTAATCCTGGAACTCCTCGGTCTGAACAGGAGGTCAGGGCCACGCCTCCCCCACAAAAAATGATGGGCGGACAACAGATGCATCCATATCAACAACAACTTCAACAACAACATATGTTAGCTCAGATGCAGGGATCACAATTTCCGTTAGGACAACAGTCTCAGAGTAAATACTCACAATTGTTAGCCGTTATAGAAGACATGGGAAAAGACATTAGACCTACTTATTCAGGAAGTAAAATGTCTGCTGAACGTTTAAAACGGGGAATCGTTCATGCAAGGATTTTAGTAAGGGAATGTTTAATGGAATGTGAGCGTAGTGCCAGGAATTGATTCATGATCTCTTAGCGAATATGTGATGTTCAAATGTATTTATTTGTACAAAATATGTGCATGTACTTAATTAAACATGAAAAAGGCAACTAGTGAATGGAGTACATGTACAACTTGAATTAAATTAAATGCCAAAACAATTAATAGAGTCCATACAGTGATGGTAAAGAGAAAATCACAAACATGACAAAGTTCATCATTTAGAAGTTAAATTATATTTCAAACATGTCAACGTTGAACATGTTGAATGTGCAGAACACCAATTGAACAGAATTATAGTATTCATCGAGCAATGTGCATTTGTTTCAATTATTTTAAAGGAAAACTTTTTAGGAGTCATTTTCAGACCTTGCTTGCAGACAATATGCTTTTAATAAAAATCAAGCTTCATGGATGTGTGGACTATTTCAAAATTGTCATGTTTCATGTGTTTTAATGATTTTTCTCTATCGCAAAACTTATACAATGTGCAACTACATTATTTTTTAATCATTAATCTAGCTGATTGTAATCATTTATTCTAATAGACAAGAGGAAAAGTTATACAAGTTATACAATGTACACGTTATACGACCAAGATACAAAAAATGTATGAATGCCAGTGTTTGAAAAAAAAATTACAATAGGGATATAATCATGATAATAGTGACATATTTTGATTCATTTCTTTCCAATTATTTTATTTTTTACTGGCTGACAACATTCTCATTGTATTGTTATTGTACATTTTCTCTTCAGGGGCATTTTATACTGTTTTCAAGAATAAGTCATAAATTTTTCCTTAGCATTGTGTGAAAAATGTACTGTCAGTCAGGGGACAGACTGGAACAAGTCTGCAGAGTTTTAGACTTGCTTTAGTCTTTTAATTTTCTTAGCTTTGTATGCATAGACCTGTTGAAGTCTAAAATTTTTAGACCTGATGAAGTCTAATGTTTATTTCCTGTTGCACAGGTGTTTCAAATTTTATGGATAATTAGACTTGCATAAGTCTAAAATTGGCTAAATTGACCATTTTAATGAGCCAAGCGTCAGTATTTAGAGGTGGGGCGTCCAGACCTAATTGGAATTACATGGAAGTTTAATTTTCCATTTTTATCAGAAAATTATTGGTTACTGGGGCAAAATTAGGACAGCAAGTGTACAATCAATTAAAGATTGCTATCAAAGATAACAAAATTATCAATAGCAACCAACTGCTTTTGCAGATTGGTATAGCTTTTTGTTTTACTAGTAAATTACAAGCCACTAGTCATGATTCTTTTTCAATGACAAACAATATGAAGGATAATTGAAAATACCCATTAAGCACAAAAAACATAAAAATGGTAATTTCTCTTCGACTTGTACAAGTCTGATCAATTTTAGACTTGTTCAGGTCAAAATTGCACAACAAAACCTATAATTCCAGACTTGAAGAGGTCTAAAATAATAAGACTTACTCCAGTCTGTCCCCTGACTGACTGTAGTATAAATTTAAAACTTATCGGATCATGCAAATATGGGGGCATTGCATTTGCACCAATTTTTGAAATTTGGGGTATTTCATTTGCGCCACAAGCTTGTATTTCATTTACGACATTTCTCAAGTAAAAATTATAAGTAAATTCTCTATGCAAATAGGTCACACGATCACTGAATCTATCCAAATAAACCATGTATTCATGTAAACCCAATGAATGAAAGTACATTTGTGTATGCATAAAAATTAACATTAATTATCAATTAAGAAATAGGAAAGTAACCAAAGTTAAGTTACAATCTGACTTGACGAACCAGAAAACTTTTGCCTTGTTAAATCTGCAATAACTTACATGTATACAAATGAGTCCTCTGACTGGTATATATGTACCACTGTTTGCACAAACAAACATATTTATAAATAGGTTTAAGCATTGTTAAGAGAAATGCACAAATTTACAGTACAGAAAGAGACATACCATAACAAATCACTTGGAAAGACATAACTTTAAATCCTTTAGATGTAAAATCACAGACATACTATCACTGTGATAGACCTAAAAAGCCATAAAACAGAGTGGGGAGGTTTAAATTTTATTACACACCTGCTTAATTAGATTTTTACCTGCAAAACAGGAAATGTCCTGACAAAACTGTGGGTTAATTGCCCCCAATAAATAGATTTTCAAGGAAAAAATTAATCCCCATCACTTTCCAAGACATTCCCACTATCAAAGTGATTAGTTATGGTACGTCTCTTTCTGCACTGTACCAAGACTATTTGGCCTATCCATACTTATGTTGAGGTAGTAATTGGTCACATCACTTTGAGTTTTAGCCTATCTGTACTTTATCATATATTTATGTGTAGCTGGTCATCAGTCACATCATTTTGTATGAGATCACATTGTATATTTATTATTTATTTAGTTGTGTTGTATATAATGTAGTCATCATCATCATGATCATGTTATTTAGAAATCCTCTGGCAGGAAAGTAGATATATGTACATGTAATAAGCAATGAATTTTAGAATTAAGTTTGAATTTGATTGTTAAGTGACTGTAGGCAGATTACAATGTAAATAAAAATAAATGAATTTTATTTATGAAAGTGAAATGTTAAGAATTGTTATGAAGGTAATCATGATAATCATGATAATGTCAAGAATGCATGTGCAGCCTCTTCATGATAATTGTATGAAATCCCCAATTGTCGAACCTGTCAGACATGTACTTCCTGTTTGACACAAGTATGGACATAGCTTCAAAATGTGGTGAAACATTTTATTGTCTGCTTTATATAAAATTTTAGTTTCTTGATAATTTGGGTTATTGGATGTGGTTTGTTTCCATTAATTTGTTCACTTTTTGTTTTTTTAGCTTGGCAGGACGAATGTCTGGAGAACTATTGTCATACCCCCGGCGTCGACTCATTGGCGTCAGCGTCTTCAGCAAAAACTTTAACCTTGCTCGTGGAATGGAGACCTTAAATGCTAGGATGTTGATATTTGGTATGTTACTTCCTTGTGATGAGAGCTTTCTTTTGGTACAAAATGTACCATACTTGTAGACATTTTGACCTTGACATTACCCCTAGGGCAATTTTTAAAAAAAACTTTAACCTTGCCTCTAGAAGGTAGGCTTTTTGTGGTAGGGTATTCATATTTGGTATGTAACTTCTTTCTGATGAGAGCTTTCTAGCGGTACTATATTTATAGACATTTTGACCTTGACCTTGCCCCTGGGGCAATTTTCAACAAGATGTGTTTGTGAAGCACTACATATGCCCCCAGATTCTGCATTAAAATATATGAAAATACCCAATTTTACCCCTTTTTGACCTCTGTGACCTTGACCTTTGACCTTATTTTATTTTATATTTATGTTCCTCTTGACAAGACCTATACACTTGCCAAGTATTAAAAGTTTATCTTACATAGTTCAAAAGTTGTTTATTACCATAAAAACACCCAATTCAACCCCTTTATTCTGAAACAGATGAAGCCCCTTTGAGCCTCTTGTTTATTGAAATGGTTTTAATTGATAAATCATGCTATAAGAAACCTACAGAAAAAAACTGCATCAAGATCCGACACAAAAAATTATAAAAATCATTTTTTCCGTTTGTCCCCTTTGAGCCTCTTTTTTTCTCAAAAACAGTAAATGCTACCTCAAATCTGTCTGAATATTACAGTTGCGCAACTTTATTAGCAATCATTAACAACAAACCCCATCTCAATAGGATGATAAATAAGCAGTCTACAGTCAAATATGTGAAAACAGTCAATTTCATCCCTTTTTAACCTCTGTGACCTTGACCTTTGACCTGACCTAATTTTGTTTTGCATATTTATGTTCCTGTTGACTAGACCTATACACATGCTAAGTATGAAAAGTCTACCTTACATAGTTCAAAAGTTATAGCATAGGTTAAAGTTTAGGATGCACAGACAAACAGACAGACAGGACAAAAACACTTTGTCCCCGGATCCTCAATCTGGCCTATTGGGGGCATAAAAAACTTTAACGTTGCCTTTAGATGGTAGGCTTTTAGTGGTAGGGTGTTCATATTTGGTATGTAACTTCCTTATGATGAGAGCTTTCTAGTAGAGGTGTAACAGTTATATCGATATATCGCGATATTTTTAGGGCCCCGCCATGTCCGTCTGTCCGTCCGTCTGTGTCTGTCCATCAGCGTTTTCTATGTCGTACGATAACTCAAGAATGCCTTCACCGATTTTTATCATTTTTTACTCAAAGTTGAACTTGACTAAAGGAAGCTCCCTTTCATTTTTGAGGAAAATCAGAAAATGATTTAATCAGCCTGTCCATCCGTCTGTCCGTCTGTCTGTCTGTCCGTCAGCGTTTTCTATGTTGTACGATAACTCAAGAATGCCTTCACCGATTTTTATCATTTTTTTACTCAAAGTTGAACTTGACTAAAGGAAGCTCCCTTTCGTTTTTGAGGAAAATCAGAAAATGATTTTGGGGAAAAAAACTTCATTTTTATATGAAAAAGTGCATATTTTGAGAATTAACTCTATGTCGTATGATAACTCAAGAATTCCTTCACTGATTTTTATGATTTTGATACTCAAGGCTGAACTTGACTAAAGGAAGCTCCCTTTCGTTTTTGAAGAAAATCGGAAAACGATTTTTGGGCAAAAAGTCGTTTTTATATGAAAAAGTGCATATTTTGAGAATTACCTCTATGTCGTACGGTAACTCAAGAATGCCTTCACCGATTTTTATGATTTTGCTACTCAAGGTTGAACTTGACTAAAGGAAGCTCGCTTTCATTTTTGAGGAAAATCGGAAAATGATTTTTGGGAAAAAACTTCTTATTTATATGAAAAATTGCATATTTTGAGAATTAGCTCTATGTTGTATGGTAAATTAAAAATGCCTTAAAGGATTTAAATGATTTTGATACTCAAGGTTGAACTTGACCAAAGGAAGCTCCCTTTTGGTTTTTAGGAAAATCCGATTACCATGATATTCCACAAACAGGTTTTGGACACACAAGGGGGCGGGGCCCTTTCTGACTTTGTCAGTATTCTAGTTCAAAACTAGGTATACCGGTACAGCATCCAGTGTATCGATTTCTGCTTAAATTTCAGAATCAGTATCACCTAAATTCTTGAAATATTCTGTTTTCTGATTTGGAAAAGTCAGATATAAAGGACAAACAAATGTATTTAGCTACATGAAAATGAACACTCTTGTCTCAATGAAGAATATTTACAATTTTAGCACATAAAATAGTTAAAAGAAGAAGATTTAAAAATGTAATCAAATTAAGAAATCAGAAGACGATACATATAGATACGTATCATGATACGCTTGCGCTGTATCAATATATCATGATACAATATTTTATTGACCATACTCATCCCTACTTTCTAGCAGTGCTATATTTGTATACATTTTGACCATGTTGACCTTGACCTTGCCTTGAGGGCAATTTTTTTTTAAAAACTTTAATCTGCCTCTAGAGGTTAGTTGTTTAGTGGTGGGATGTTCAAATTTGGTATGTTACTCAATTACGGTGAGAGATTTCTGTTGGAACCATATTTGTAGACAGATGGTAGATTTTATCACCTTGACATTGTCCTGAGGTCAATTTTTAAAAAAAACTTTGCTTTAGAAGGTAGACATTTTGCGGCACCATAGTTTTAGACATTTTGACCTTGACCTTGCCCTTAGGGCAATTTTCTAAAAACTCTTAACTTTGCTTTAATAAGTTAGTTGTTTATTGATAGGGCATGTAGGGTGTTTATATTTGGTATTTAACTTCAATATGAAGAGAGCTTTCTGGTAGTACCATAGTTGTAGACATTTTGACCTTTACATTGCCCTGATGGCAATTTGAAAAATAAAAAAACTTGAATAGAAAAAAGAAGAGAAACAGAGAATGTGTCAAAGAGACAACGACCCAAAGGGGAGTAATAACAACTCAAAGCCACCATAAGATCTTCAGTGAATGGTGAGGAAACCCCACACCCAACGGCAGGTCGGAGTCGACCCCTAAATAAAGAGTAATCAAGTTCAGCGAAGTAAGCATCATGAACCATGCATATAGAACTTATTCTTTAGTGGGAGGGAGTTTCTATTTGACATGTGACTTCCTTATATCACATTTAAAATTTTAAAACATTACAATAACAATAATGTATTATTTCAAATTTATTGTGCATTGAGGTCACTGTAANTGACCCCTAGATGCTTTGTTTTGGCTGGTTTTCACCTGGAGATGGGATGTTGTCTGCTTGACATTTACCCTATTTCCTTTCTTTTTCATATGAATTATTTTGCAAATTTTTCTCAGCTTCTACTGCATGTACTAGATTACAAAATACCGAAGTAACTTTTATTTAGCATGTGTGTGTTTAGTTTCTGCATATGTGCTTTTTGACAATTTATGTCTATTCACTCTTCAGTGCAGGTCAAATCAAAACATTTGGAAGTTCACAAACTGTGTTAAAGTTGTGAACAATTAACCATAAGATCTAAATAGAAAAGCTAAAATTCAGCTAAGGACAGAGCTATGCATGAAAGAAATACTCCTTAATTTACACAAAATTTTGGTACAGCAATTTTCCTATTACTGGATGCACTCACAATAGAAAATTTGGTAGCTCTCCAGGTAGTTACAATAGGTTTCTCAATAGAAGTTTGACCCTCAAGGTAGAAAGGTCACATAGCCATTCATTCTATTTGTCCTGGATATGGGCCAGTTTACCTGGTGTCAATTTCAACAGGAAACAAGTCGAGTTCACCCAAACTTGTTTTTATGCCCCGCCCATGAATGTGGAAGGAGCATATGGTGTTACCCTTGTCCATCCTTCCGTCCGTACATCCGGTTAAGTTCTGCGTTTAAGTCCATTTCTCAGAAACTGTAAGAGGTAGAACAATAATAGTAGGCCTGTATGTAGATATTTGATAGTACTACAGAGATCACTAGTTAGTTTGACTCTGTGACCTACATTTCATGCTTAAGTGACTCTGGTTAAGTTTTGTGTTAAAGTCCATTTCTCAACAACTACACATTATAGAATAATGATGTTTCATCAAATTGATTGCCTTGATGAGTACTACCCAAATCATTGACAATTAGGTAACTTTGACCTACATTTTACGCTTCAGTGACGTTGGTTAAGTTTTGCGTTAAAGTCCATTTCTCAACAACTACACATTATAGGACAATGATATTTCATCAAATTAATTGCTTTGATGGGTACTACCCAAATCGTTGACGATTAGGTGGCTTTGACCTATATTTTATGCTTCAGTGACTTTGGTTAAGTTCTGCGTTAAAGTCCATTTCTCAACAACTACACATTATAGGACAATGATATTTTTAAGTCCGTTTCTCAACAACTACACATTATAGGACAATGATATTTCATCAAATTGATTGCCTTGAAGTTGATGAGTATTGCCCAAATCATTGACAATTAGGTGGCCTTGACCTACATTTTATGATAAGGTTATCTTTTGCGATTAATATTTTGGGGGGGGCATCCATGTCTTACAGACACATTCTCTAGTTAATATTGAAATAGCCAATCAAGAATAAAGATGCATTTTTTTCAAACAATAAGATAAAAAAAAACTGAATGACTGTTTAAATTTAGTCTATATAAAGTTCATCCCTTCTCTTTGTTTGTTCCAATACATATAGAATAATGGAAGTTTTGTTTTTGATACAAGAAATATTGGTGAACAATAATGGACGAGCCCCTTGTGGGCGAGTCCATTATTGGAGCCAATATTTCTTTAATCAAAAACAAAACTTCTATTATTCTTTTTATTGGTAATTAACTAAATTGTTTAATAGAAAAAATTTTGAAAATGAATGTTACTTTTCAACAAATCATGAAATTGATTAGTTAAAGAATTTGTACAATCTGGTAAGAGTCTCTATAGATGTCTATTTCTTTTGTTTCATTGATTCTGATTGACAAAGTAGGCGTGGCCTAAGATACTTTTTGCCAATATTTTTTGTATTCGGGCAGTAGCAACATGAGCAAATACTGAAAAATATTTGCTTCGTGAGATCAAAGGAAACTTGTACAAATTACCGATAAATAATAATAGTTGAAATGTACTTTATCTCTGTGGGTGAAATCAACATCAGGTAAATTGGCACACACCCAACTACATGTATGAATGGGCAATTGGTGGCGGCCAAACTGCTATTGAAAAGCATATTTAATTACCTGGAGAGCTACCAAAAATCCTATTGAAGCATTCAGTAAAAGGAAAATTGCTGTAATTGAGATATTACAAGTTTCAATATAAAATTGCTTTTCAGGCCAGCACAGAATAACTGACCACTGGGTTGGTGAGTACCCTCAGGGACTAATAGAACAGCAGCAGAGGCATCAGCCCAGTGGTAATAAATAAACAAATACCAAAGTTACTGTTACAAATCATAATACCAAAGCTTCAGACCATATAGAAAAACCATAAATACATACATAAACACAGAAATCCTTGTAGAAACGTTCGATATATATGATAAAATGGAAAAAATCAGAGTAATAGACAAACAGGAAGTAGATTAGTGATTTGAAAAAGGGAGAAATGGTACAACTCGTCATATTAATAGACAAAATATTCAGTAGGTGAAGCACTGGAGCTTGATCACTGACAAGAATACTGGATCATTTTGGAGCCATTTGAATGATACAGGCTCTCATGAGCCTCTTTCTTGTTCTCAGCTTATACTAGAGGGATTGAATTTAATTTTGGTACACAGCATCTAAATAATTAGAAGTCTTGAACCTTTTATGAGTCTTGTCCGACTTGTACTTTCTGTTTTGACAAAGTCAGGAAATTTATTAAGCCTTTGTGTGTCTCTTGTCTGTTTTCTAGTTAGTTTACTTTATGTCTATAGGAGTCTAGGATGATATTTATTTCGCTGATTACTCTTTATTTAAGGGCCTACTTCGACCTGCCGTTGAGTGTGGGGATTCCTCACTGTTCATTGAAGATCTTATGGTGGCTTTGACCCATCTTTCAAAATTACGTATTGTTTTTTTTTCTTTCCTGCAAGATTGTGTTCATGGAGTTAGTAGTCTACCTGTATTGGGTTTTATTCGTATGTTTCTTATACTATAGGGAAACAGGACAGATTAAGGGGAGGTTTGGGTGCCCATAAACCCTACCGCTGGCTTTTGCTAGTGCCGTTACCAAGTCCGGCTGTCCTTAGTTCCTATTGTTTTCTACGTTTGTCTCTTGTCTTATTCGTGTTTTTCATATGTAGTTCCATGACAGATTGTGGCATGTTATAATTTTCATCCATTGTGGGTGTTTCCTGTTATCCATTCTTTTACACTGAGTAGTTTTTACTCCCCTTTGGGTCGTTGTCTCTTTGACACATTCCCCGTTTCCCTTCTTTTTCTATTAGTTACAAAATATAGTGGAACAATAGAATTTTTCACATTTTTCTCAGCTTCTCTGATGGATTAATTTAAAGTTGGGATGCAGCCATGAGGATCCACCTCTTATCTGCCTTTTAGAAATTTCTACTGAAGTAAGTTTGTCCATTTAAAGCAGAATTAGTTAAAATTTCTCGGATGATCTTGCAACATTCCATCTCCTGATATCCTCTGCCCTAAATATTATATAGAAATTACTTAAATTTGTGTGAAATCTTGAATAACTTGCTAATTTTAAATTTGTGGGCCCCTTTCAGAATTATATTCACTTATCTTCTCCATCCATGATTTATTGATCCAAGATGTCTACCATGACAAATTGCTATATCTTGGAAATCGTTTACACATGACGATGTTCTACATACATTGTATTTATAGCCAGCACAAACAAACTTTAGGGGTATATAGGCTTGATTGGAATATCCCTGTCTCTATCCATCTGTCTGTCAGCACTTGTTTTAAGCGCAACCTCTCATAAAAGTACTGAAGGATTTTGTTTAAACTTTACACAAAGGGAGGACACTTTATAGAGATGTGCATGAGGAATGTAATAAGTGTCTGAATCCAGGAAGGGGAGGTAATTTGACTCTTACTCTTCATCAATGCTATCTGCACATATAACCTTGTAAGCACAACTCCTCTTAAACCACTGGAAGGATTTTAATGAATCTTTACACAAAGGAAGGACACAATAAGCATGAAGGAATATTATTGTCCAAACCATGAAGGAGAGATAATATGACTTTACTTTTCATTTATTCCATTTTTTCAAATTACCTCATAAGCACAACACTGTAAACCACTAGGATTTTGATGAAACTTAACACAGAGAAAGAACACTTTATGGAACTGTAAACCACTAGAAGGATTTTGATGAAACTTAACACAGAGAAAGAATACTTTATGGAAATATTCACGAAGAAATGAAATAATTGTCTGAATCCAGAAAGGGGAGATAATTTTACTTTGATTGACCTTTTATTTACTAATATTCCTTTTGCAATAATTTTTTGGACTTTTCAAAAAAGAAAATAATTCAAATTATGGGTATATGTATATATTGTGAAGAACAGCTGTGGGAAAGAAATACTTTTACAGGAGTCATTGTAAAATGTCAAAAAAAAGTGAATTCTATTTTCCTCTTATTTGATAGAATATTTCCATTGGAACCATTATGAAAAGTTACATTGTATTTCTAGAGAATTATATCATTGTTTCGTTAATTGTATTGTGTCCACACCCACTTAAATTTGCGCTTTATTTATTAATTCAGGTTTCATGAGCACAGGGGTATATCTGGCTGCCATTCTTGGACAGCTGTTATTGTAATTTCAGTTCAGCTGGTATTTAGAATAAAAAAATGCCAACCCATATAAACAAATTATAGACAAGGTATTTAATCATACTTACATGTGTGTGAGCCTCATTTGTTTTAAACTTGCATTTCTTTAACCAAAATGAGCTTTTGCCACCACTTTGTGTCTATTGTATATCTGTTGTCCCATGTAAACTTTTTGTTCAAGGATTGAGTCTAAAGTCTTGAGGCCATATAGAGAAATACATGTGTAGTTATATAGTCACAACAGTTGTCTGTGAATTAATCCTCTTTAAAAGCACCTATCCAAGATGGCCATCAATGGAGGACATTTAGTTAAGTGATTGAAACATGTCTACTTCACAAATACTTCTCTTTTGTAACGAAGCAATAGACTGAGTCTTGGCAAACGGCTGCATTACTTTAAGCAAACTGATATTTTTTTTTCAAAAACAAAGTTCTTGTGGTATTGAAATCACATTTATTCACAATTGTGCTTTGACAGTTAAACAAGAAGTTCATCATTAATTATGAGTTGGCATTTGGCAGATGATATAGTTCAGTTTATAAACAACAACAAAGAGATAGCATGCACTTAAATCTTTGAAACCAATTGGCCAATTAGATTCAAGTGTGGTCATTTTATTCCTATCAAGTTCAGATCCAAGATTACAATTAACAAAAGCATAGCTTTATATATAAAACTGTTAGGTCATGAGAAAATTAAGCCCAAAAATCACCAGGACGATAGTTAACAAGTCTTGATTAATTTGAAACTTTCAGGTAGATATTTTTTTTTTGACAAAAAAGAGGTTTAAAACAAAAATTTGGACGTCATACTTTTCAGACATCATGTATTGGTGGGAAACTTTTCAAATGGTAATTTCTCCGGGTCACATGACAAGACTTGGAGACCCTATTGAATGATATATATCCTGTGAGCCTCTTGTTTTTTCCAGTTTTTGTAAAATGACAACTTTACAAGTGTTAGACACAGAATATAATGCAGATTCAGTAGAATGGTGTCCACATGAAAACTTTCAAGATATCCTGCTGTGTGGAACATACCAGTTAGATCAGTCAGATGAGACTACAGTAAGAAATTAAAACATTAGAATTTGCAGAATATTATCTAGTGTATATTCCTAAAAGTAAAGTTCATTGTGTAATCTGTCTTGCTAATGACATAAGATTTACCTGCTTTTTGATCTATATTAGAATCTTGAATACAATGGCAATAGAGTACCAGTGCAACAAGCCAAAGGAATAATTTAGAAAAATTGAAGTTAAAAACATGGAATTAAATAACACAGTAATGCTTCAAAAAACTACATACCTAAGTCCTATCAGTTTGAAAACCCCCCATCCCCCACCCCCCTCCTTTTCCCCATGCTCAAACTCTGGTTCAAAGGGAAAATGTACCATTACAATTTTTGGAACTTGTACCAGATATAACATTCTGTAGTTGAACAATAAAATAAAACATTAACAGTTATCTCGTAAAATTCTGAGAATGATCAGCTACAAAACGTATCATTGAATATCAACTTTCCAATAATAGACTTATGAATGATAAAAAATGCATGATATATTTACAAGATGTCTTATAATTTAAACTTTAAAACTTGATATTTAAAATACAAGATATCCTGTGTATTGATGAGGAATAAAAATGCTACTTCATTGTGTGGGGTATTAAAAGTCTGAATATTTCAAACATCTGATATCTTAATACATATGTGCAATATAATCTTTAATAAATAAATATGAATACACCATTTCATAAGAGACAAAAACAAAATCAAACAAGACCAGAAACAACAGACTTGAGAAAACATGAGACTGACTGCTTCATCTTGTGCACAAGGGTTTATGGGTAATGCAGCTGCTTTTATCTTGAATTTAAAAAATATACAAAAAATTATTGAATTTCTTGTATTTTCTGTAGGAGAAAGATTCCACTTCAGTACAGACAAGGTTAGGAAAATTACATGTTTATAGACATACAGAAGATTGCCTGGAGAACTTACAGACAACAGATATGCCAGGCATCCTGGATATAAAATGGTGTTCATCATTAATAGAATCTGAACCAATGTTTGGATTAGTCAATTCTGTGGGACAGTTACAGGTGTACAGATTAAATCCAGATCATCGTGCTTCTTTTTTGGTATCAGTAGAGCTTGGTGTACAAGTACTAGGTTTATCACTAGACTGGTCAAACAGAGTCAATACTAGGTACTAGTTGGGTCTGTATATAATAGTCAGTGCTATATAAAATCATTAATCTCTGTAGAGGGGTCTCAATGGGGGTCCCTTTCCTGTAAACTCAGCAATATTTTCCAACTTTCCAGTTTCACTACCAGGAAAATATTTTATTAATTAAACTTCCTGGAATAATGATCTTAAAGGAAAAATGAAAAGAACATGTGCTTGTAGGGTTGAGAACTCCTTTTTGGAGACGTTTTTTTTATCTTAATTTAGTTCAAGAGGTACATGTCTTGTTTGTAAATCACTCATTCATCAGATTGACTTTGAGAGAAAGGCATTTTAAGGTATCAATAGTTGAGTCCATTTCACTTTTGTAGACTCATCTGCAAGTTTGCACAAAGGTTCAGACATGGAGTACTTAGCATTTCTGATGAGTTTTGTTAAGTAATTCAGGTCCAACTTTTTATTTGTTCAGAGTGTAAAACCTACCAATGTTATAAATAGACTTATTTTAGATAAAGATTTTTTAGCTCCTTCTGCTCCACTGTTTAACACACTTGGTTGGATGACAGTTGATAACAGGATTATATATCACAGATTTGTTTTGATCTTTGTGATACCCCTAGCGTTCGTGTCCGCGTCTGCGTCCAGTTAGGAAGAATGGTTAAGGTCCATTACTGCTTACTGACATGCCCAACATCAACCATGCCTGATGCATATTGGGATGACCACTGGAATGCATGCTTCGGATGCTGTCTCTGACCTACATTT
>MJUU01007499.1:108264-123762 GCA_002080025.1 Modiolus philippinarum | reverse complement strand
GTCCGTCCGTCCATCTGTCCCCCGAAGGTTTCAGACTGATAACTTGTGAACGAAGTAACATAAGGTCTTCAAACTTGGTATGCAAGTTGTTTACCACAAAACTCAGGTCAACTTCGATTTTGGGTTCAGAGGTCCAAGGGGTTCTGGAGTTATGCCCCTTGAAACTTTGAAATTTTGTGAATTTTAGGGTTTCCGACTGAAAACTTGTGAATGAAATCACAAACACAAGGTCTTCAAACTTGGTATGTAAGTTGTTTACTACAACACTCAGGTCAAGTTCAATTTTTGATTCAGAGGTCAAAGGGGTTCTGGAGTTATGCCCCTTGAAACTTTGAAATTTTGCAAATTTTGCGGTTTCTGACTGGTAACTTGTGAACGAAATAATGCAAGGTCTTCAAACTTGGTATGTAAGTTGTTAACCACAAAAATCGGGTCAAGTTCAATTTTGATCGCAGAAGTGCAAGGGGGGTTTCTGGAGTTATGCGCCTTGAAACTTTGAAATTTTGCAAATTTTAGAGTTTCTTACTCATATATTGTGAATAAAATAACATACTTTCTTCAAACTTGGTATGTAAATTGTTTACCACAAAACACAGGCCAAGTATAATTTTGGGTTCATTGGTACACATAGTTCTGGAATTATGCCCCTTTTTACTCAGAAATTTTTTGAAACGTGGCAGGGTATCATGTAATGCACCATTACTATTTTTATGCCCCCAGATCGAGGATCGGGGGGCATATTGTTTTTGTCCTGTCTGTCTGTCTGTGCGTCCGAAACTTTAACCTTGGCTATAACTTTGAACTATATAAGGTAGACTTTTGATACTTGGCAAGTGTATAGGTCTAGTCAAGAGGAACATAAATATGCAAAAAAAATTAGGTGAAAGGTCAAAGGTCAAGGTCATAGGGGTCAAAAAGGGGTAAAAATCGGAATCTGGGGGCATATGTAGTGTTTCACAAACACATCTTGTTTATGTATATTATCCAATTTTGTTTGTGATTTGTATATTATCCACTTTTGTTTGCATTTACGATACCTGCTCATATTTTGTAGCACAGACCCTGAAATTACTTGTTCTAGTTCTGATGGACATATAAGTATATGTAAATTTCATCAAGGTCAGCTAACCTATACATCTAACTGGAGGGCACATGACTTTGAGGCATGGATCACTGCCTATAACTACTGGAATACAAACATTATATATACAGGTAATTGAGATGTATGCTCTTATAATATTACAGTTATGGNGTGTTTGTCCGTGTGAGAATTTCTCATACGTTTACTAATTCATTTATTTTTTTCAATTTGGCTGTTCAATATTTTCATTATTTTTACTAAAATGTTATAATCTGTACACACGACTATTTTTGCCCTTTCGACCAAAGTTACACTGCAAGGTTTGCCTACATCTATTTCGATGTGCCCCGTGTTGTCTATCGATGTTGTTTTTGTCCTTATTTTTGTCTTTCGTCGGGCTACCTAATGACAAATATTTGTAGGCATACATTGCCCGATTTTACTTTTTTTCTCATTGACCGCTCCCGACATGTGTTGCTTCAATGACATATTTTAGCTGCGATCGATGTTGCTCAACATTTTTATTCTCTTCTTGTAACCCTGGTGCTTTCAGCTGGATAACCCTGAGCATCGCCCAAGTTGGCACTCCATGGCGGGTGGGGACCAAGGGAGTGACCTTGATATAATTTTTGTCAAGAATACCGCTTAAGTGCACGCTAGGGGCCTTCTTGATCTCGCTTGAGGGGGTGAATATTGTTCACCACTAGTTGAAGACCCTCAGGCAACATCCAGATGAAGACAGGAATAAAAGCCCTGTCCTTGATAAACTGGAGTTTTCTATGTATCGTGTGCGTTTTTGTCACATGTACATTCACTCCATATCCTTTCTTTTTTCCTAATTACTGTACATTTGTACATCTAATTGGAGGGCACATGACTTTGAGGCATGGATCACTGCCTATAAATACTGGAATACAAACATTATATATTCAGGTAATTAGTCTACATATGTACATTGAAATGTGAAGATGTCACTTTTTTATTTCAGCGACATGTTGAAGTCGGCGACAAAAAATATATCAGTTCGGTGACATTTTATTTTTTTAATTCGGCCACATTTACTTAATATCAGGTCATATTTGGAACATATTGAAATACTGTTTTGTTAATGTATCTATTCCCTTTGCCAATGCCCCCTGCTCAACACAGGACATCTTTGCTTGCCAAGGGTTTCTATCAACTCCTCTCCTCTTCAAGTTGAGAGTGGTGGATTGTAACCCGTGGCTATGGAAGATCACCATGGGAAGGGTTAAGTAGGATTTTGAACAGGATATACATGTAATAAATTGTTCACAATTTATTTACGTCTAAAGTAGTTATAAAATCACTTGCATCAGTAAAAACCAAGACACAAATTATAAATTGACACTTCGGAGATTAATGACAGGTTGTTCTTCGTAATGGTATGTCACTGACTTCATAAGTTATTTTTTTAAATTCTACATAAATGATGACACTGAAGTGGTATATAAAAATACTCCCAAAATGTCACTGAACTTATAATCGCTGAAATGATGCACACCCTTTAAATGTTGTCTTTCTGGGGAGATCACAAGATAATTGTCCAGTAGTATTAGCTAAGGAAATATTTTAATTTATCCACAGCATACTTGTCAATTTCAATGGTGAGATTTAATGGGAAAAATAAATATGTCCCAGAAATGAAAATTTTAGTGCCAAATTGTTTTAGTATTATCAGTGCATGTTTAACAGTATTCATATATGTTGATTCTACACAATCAAAGATTCTTTCTCCACCAGGAATTTCATCAGCAGCTGGTAAACTGGTTTGTCTAGATAAGATGCTACTGGTCCCTTGATAAAATTTTAAAACCAATTTTAACAGAAATTTTAAAATCAACTTTTGATGGTAGATTTTTTTATGCTTCAACATTTGTTTGCCATTCATTTATCCAATTCTGTGTCACACATATACCTCAGATGGTTATTAAAATCAAAACAGTTTGAAATTGATCAGCAGTTGTTATTTTATGTTGATAGGTGGAGACGATTGTAAACTTAAAGGATGGGACTGTAGACAAAACACATCTACACCTATATTTACTTGTAAAAGGTAAGATTTGAATAATTTTATGGTGGATTAATTTATAACTTTTGTAGTTTTTATGGTACATATTCTCCTAAATTAAATTTAAACATTAAAACACAGACTTTTTTATTTCAAATAACTGCACAAAAAATTTGCCGATGTATTACAGTAAGGTGAACTTGTCAATTTCTTTGATGGTGTCATCTTTAAACAACTATTTTTTATTGAATAACCTTTGCTTCTAATGTACAGATCATTATAAAATTAAAGGGTAATGTTCCTAAACTCAAGATGGGTTTTATTGCAAAGTATTTTTAACTTGACTATCCTTACTTTCTCCCAAAGCCATTTTATATCAGCTTTAGTCCAAATAATTAACCATGTGCTGTGGTCATATCATGGTGCTTAATTTTTGCCTAGCCCTTTATGTTTTTCAGTGGAACTATTTAAAAATCATTAGGTTTATATCTTTTCTTTTTAATGTGGACAAAAGGGGATAAGACTGTTAAGTTTTAACATCATCTTATACATAGATAATTTTACATTGTAGACATACCATGGGTGTTTGTAGTATCCAGTGCCACCCCTTCAAAGAAAACATAATCTGTACAGGAAGGTAAATATTAAATTTTAAGTGTTGTTGATGTAAACATTATAAAGAAAATATGGAGTAAATGCCAATAATATTTTACAGATGAGCTAGCTGATCAATTACCACAAAAGATGATATTTTATTTACCGGTACTATGCAAATCAAAGTGCCCTTCCAGGCTTTTAAAACAGGATCTACACCAACACTGGTCCTATAGCCCAAGGCTGGTACATTTGTGGTAGAAGTTATCCCCCTTAATAAAATTGAAGTTTTTCAAAAAATTGATATATTTTACTTTCTTAAGGCAAAAGTGTTACTTATTTTATTTGATTTATTATCAACAAACTATACAAACTCATTTTGAAAACATTTTAATGGAATATTTCAATTTCTATCATATGTGCAAGATTGATGTCCATTTTTGGACACCCAAACCACCTTAATTGTTATTTGTGGTGCTTATGTCTCAAGACCAGAGTCAAAATGTTTGTATTATGTATGGACTTCTTTTATTGTATCTTTCCATATTGAAAGGGAATTTTAATTGTTGCCATTAAATCTGCACTAAAGAGAATATGGTCATTTCTACACACTTTTATTCATATGTGAAATTTATGTACAAAGGTGAAAAATATATGCTAATGAGTTGTTGGGGATGGAGGTTGTGAGCAATTTTGTAGTGCACATGTGCAAAAGTAATGGTTTCATACAAAGTTTTAGTTTGTTTTATTAAAAGTTATATACCGTATTAACCAACCAATCTAGGCAAGCAAATCTAAACTTATCAACAAAGGTGATTGCATTGAATGAGAAACATAGGTCAGACATCTCCAAGCTAGTAATGGTCAAAGTGGAGATACTTTTAACTTCAATGTCAAAAGAGGGTATTGATGAGGGTTATTTTCATGCAACGTTTTTGGCGTTTTATAAATTCTTGATTTCTTGTATTGTGTTTTTATTCCTCATGTTTTCGTGTTGGCATTATTTCACGTGCCTCGTTTTTGTCCATATTTTGAACTTGTGATTCGTTTTAGATATTTTATATTTCGTGCGTGTTTATTTTCCTGTAAAAATCGGAATTTGATACAATTAGAATTGTAACGGTGCCGTAAAGTATCACAGAGCAAAATTTTACAGATTTTCATTAATTTTAAGAGCTTTCAGGTAAAAAAAAATGCACACATTGATAGTATTGTGTAAAAATAAGTGTAAATGAAATGTTTTATTTTTAGCTATGATGAAAATTTATTGGTGTGGGATATAAGAAATATGAGATCTCCATTAGCAGAAGCACAACTTGGTGGTGGAATTTGGAGGATAAAATGGGATCCATTTTCTGGCAATTTCATTCTCACAGCTACAATGTATAATGGTTTCCATGTAGTGAATGCTTCAGCATTTAATGGCAAGTTTTTTTATACCCTCTGCAAACAAAGTTTGGGGGGTATATAGGAATCACCTTGTCTGTCTGTGTGTCTGTCCTTCCGTATGTCCGTCTTTCCACACTTCTCGTAAGTGCAACTCCTCTTAAACCACTAAAAGGATTTTGATGAAACTTTACACAAAGGAAGGACACTATATGGAGATGTGCATGAAGGAATATAATTATTGTCCAAAACCAGGAAGGGGAGATAATTCGACTTTGACTTTTCGTTGATTCCCTTTATATGGGTTACCTTGTAAGCACAACTCCTCTTAAACCACTTCAAGGATTTTGATGAAACTTTACACAAAGGAAGGACACTATATTGAGATGTGCATGAAGGAATATAATCATTGTCCGAAACCAGGAAGGGGAGATAATTTGATTTTGATTTTTTGTTGATACCCTATGTGTGGGTTACCTCGTAAGCACAACTCCTCTTAAACCACTGAAAAATTTTTGATGAAACTTTACACAAAGGAATGACACTATATGTAGATGTGCATGAAGGAATATAATTATTGTAGCAAAGCAGGAAGGGGAGATTATTCGACTTTGAATTTTCATTGATTCTGTATGTATGGGTTATCTCTTAAACTCAAAACCCCTCTTAATCCACTAGGATTTTGATGAAACTTTACACAAAGGAAGAACATTATATGGAGATGTGCATGAAGGAATATAATTATTGTCAGAAACCAGGAAGGGGAGATAATATGACTTTGACTTTTAGTTGATTCCCTATGTATTTGTAATAATAATTCAAAGTGTAGATATTGTGAAATCAATCTCTTTGTGAGACACTTTTTTTATTGTTATCCTCTTGAAAAGTTGTTTTTAAAATATCTCTAATGTTTATAATTTTTGTGTAAAATGTCAAATATGAATTTTATATTTGTCTGATTTCCACAGAGTACAGTACAGCTAGAGACTTACCGTAATAAATCACTGTGATAGACTTATCACTTTGCTTAGTGAAATGTATATATTTAATTTACTGTTTGATCTTTTTACATGATTTCTTTTGCATTTAAAGTGATGCAGTGTACCACTTTACATGCAAAAGAAACTATGTGGATATATCAATTAGAAAAAAAGGTATAGTCATTTGAAAATTTAGCATGGTATGTCTATCACAGTGATTTATCATGGTATCTCTGGCTGTACTGTATTTTCATTGGAACCCTTGTGAAAAGTTCTTTCTTGAAGATTATATCATTGTTTCCATACTTATATTGTGACCACACTTGTACTGTGTCCACACCCCACACCTGTATTGTGTCCACACCAACTTAAATTTTCACTTACCACATCGATTCAGGATTCAATGAGCGGGGGGTATATATGTTTTTTGTCGAGTCAGAATAAAATGAGCCTTCTTTGTAAAGGACCTTCCATACATCATTCAGTACAGTTAAATTATATTTTCATCAATAGTTTCAGAGGAGATGTTGAAAATGATGTTTCTTCCTAGGGTCCAAGGTTAAAATTTAGATCCACGCTGGCGGCCATGTTTTTTATCGAATTGGAAGAAAATGTGCAAGCTTTGTGAAGAACCTTTCATACATCATTCCTGTAAAGTTTGATTGGATTTGCTTCAGTGGTTTCAGAGGAGAAGATGAAATTTTGAATTTCCCTTACGGTCAATGTTAAACTATGTTCCGTGCTGGCAGCCATGTTTTTTGTTTTGTCAAATTGGAAGGAAATGTGCAATCTCTATAAAGGACNTATTGATGAGGGTGGTAAAGGGTTATTTTCATGCAACGTTTTTGGCGTTTTATAAATTCGTGATTTCTTGTATTGTGTTTTTATTCCTCATGTTTTCGTGTTGGCATTATTTCACGTGCCTCGTTTTTGTCCATATTTTGAACTTGTGATTCGTTTTGGATATTTTATATTTCGTGCCTGTTTATTTTCCTGTAAAAATCGGAATTTGATACAATTAGAATTGTAACGGTGCCGTTAAGTATCACAGAGCAAAATTTTACAGATTTTCATTAATTTTAAGAGCTTTCAGGTAAAAAAAAAATTTAGATAAGATGCGTAAACTACCAAAAATGATAATGGCTTCTCAGGTTTTCGGCAAACTACAAGCAGCAATTTTCCGTGTTTCATGATTTGCCATTCTTATCACTTATGTTTCGTTTTAGGCAATTTTTTAAGCACATTCTTCGTTTTCCTTCGTTTTGGGGACCCCCCTTTACCACCCCCATTGATATGTTAATTAAAATTATCTCCACTATAACTAATTGGGTACAGGGAGATAACTGACTGATGTCTCTCATTCCTAAATCTTTACTTTCCATTTCTGAGTATTAATGATATTCTCACATCTACCATGTCTACTGAGCACACTAAATCTGAAAAAATTACAAAATACCAAAGTTTAACTGTAAACTTACATGTAGTTTCTGCAGATGAAAATTACAACAACTTATGACTCTTCAGTGAAGATCAAATCAAAGCATTGCAAGTCCACACTTAAACTGAAATATGTGTTAAAGCTGATAAAGAACAAATAACCAATAGGATCAAATTGAAAGTCAAACCCAGCAAAAGACAGGGCTATTGCAAGGGGAGATAACTTCTTAGTTTTATAATAAATCAGTTTTTGGGCAAGCACCTAAATACTACTAGATTGGTGCATGACAAGCCTCCAGCATTGGGCTAGTGAAAAAATGATAAAATAAAAGGCAACTGTGGATTTAGTGTCTGCAGAGGGCATTTCAACAACTTTTGTCTATTCTTATCCAACTTTTTCCCTACTGACATATCTTAATGTATTCAATGATTTTGTCAACAACGCAAGTTTTTTTGCACACATTGATAGTATTGTGTAAAAATAAGTGTAAATGAAATGTTTTTTTTTTTTTAGCTATGATGAAAATTTATTGGTGTGGGATATAAGGAATATGAGATCTCCATTAGCAGAAGCACAACTTGGTGGTGGAATTTGGAGGATAAAATGGGATCCATTTTCTGGCAATTTCATTCTGACAGCTACAATGTATAATGGTTTCCATGTAGTGGATGCTTCAGCATTTAATGGCAAGTTTTTTATACCCCTGCAAACAAAGTTTGGGGGTATATAGGAATCACCTTGTCAGTCTGTCTGTCTGTTCTCAGTCCGTCAGTCAGTCTGTCCACACTTCTCGTAAGCGCAACTCATCTTAAACCACTGGAAGGATTTTGATGAACAAATGAAGGACACAATATGGAGATTTGCATGAAGGAATATAATTATTGTCCAAAACCAGGAAGGGGAGATAATTCAACTTTGACTTTTCGTTGATTTCCAATATATGGATTACCTCGTAAGCACAACTCCTCTTAAGCCACTTCAAGGATTTTACTGAAACTTTACACAAAGGAAATACACTATATTGAGATGTGCAGGAAGGAATATAATCTTTGGCCAAAACCAGGAAGGGGAGATAATTTGATTTTGACTTTTTGTTGATTCCTACGTATGGGTTACCTCGTAAGCGCAACTCCTCTTAAACCACTGAAAAAATTTGATGAAACTTTACACAAAGGAAGGACACTATATGTAGATGTGCATGAAGGAATATAATTATTGTAGCAAAGCAGGAAGGCGAGATTATTCGACTTTAAATTTTCATTGATTCCGTATGTATTGGTTATCTCGTAAGCTCAACAACCCCTCTTCAACCACTAGAAGGATTTTGATGAAACTTTACACAAAGGAAGAACACTATATGGAGATGTGCATGAAGGAATATAATTATTGTCGGAAACCAGGAAGGGGAGATAATATGACTTTGACTTTTAGTTGATTCCCTATGTATTGGTAATAATAGTTTTAAAGTGTAGATATTGTGAAATCAATCTCTTTGTGAGACACTTTTTTTCATTGTTATCCTCTTGAAAAGTTGTTTTAAAAATATCTCTAATGTTTATAATTTTTGTGTAAAATGTCAAATATGAATTTTATATTTGTCTGATATTTCCACACAGTACAGTACAGCCAGAGACTTACTGTAATATATCACTGTGATGGACTTATCACTTTGCTTAGTGAAATGTGTATATTTAATTTACTGTTTGATCTTTTTACATGATTTCTTTTGCATTTAAAGTGATGCAGTCTACCACTTTACATGCAAAAGAAACTATGTGGATATATCAATTAGAAAAAAAGATATAGTCATTTGAAAATTTAGCATGGTATGTCTATCACAGTGATTTATCATGGTATCTCTGGCTGTACTGTATTTTCATTGGAACCCTTGTGAAAAGTTCTTTCTTGAAGATTATATCATTGTGTCCATACTTATATTGTGACCACACTTGTACTGTGTCCACACCCCACACCTGTATTGTGTCCACACCAACTTAAATTTGCACTTACCACATCGATTCAGGATTCAATGAGCGGGGGGTATATTTGCCCCCCCCCCAAGAAGCAATCTGTAGGTTTCCCATTTGCAGAGGGACATAATTGTTTTTAAACAATCAACTTATTTGGACACCAAGATATTGTTTATTTTGTCATGTCTCATCAATGAGACTGCTAGATTTTTCACCATACCATTTTTAACATTCATGAGTTTTACTTAATTAATCTACTTATTTGGACACCAAGATATTGTTTATTTTGTCATGTCTCATCAATGACACTGCTAGATTTTTCACCATACCATTTTTAACATTCATGAGTTTACTTAATTTTCATCATGTCAGTCACAAACTAGAGGCTCAGAAACTGAGCCTGAATCGCTCACCTGACAAAATGCTTGCAGCAGGGGATGAAACTGATGTTTATCCTATAGGAACCTGTGTTAAAATATGTTCTGTGCTGGTGGTCTTGTTTTTTTATCAGATTCAAACAAATCAATCAAAGCAATCTTAGCTTGGCTGAATTTGCTTTAATAGTTTCAGCGTATATGATGTAAAAGATGTTTTCTTATAGGGGTCCCATTTTAAACGAAGTTCTGTGCTTTGAGCCTTTTCTTTTGTCGGATCCGAATAAAATGAGTGTTCTTTGTAAAGGACCTTCCGTTTATCATTTCAGTACAGTTTAGTTAAATTTGCTTCAATAGTTTCAGAGCAGATGTTGAAAATGATGTTTTTCCCAATTGGGTCCAATGTTAAAACTAAGATCTATGCTGGAGGCCATGTTTTTTATTGAATCAGAACTAAATGTGCAATCTTCATGAAGGACCTTCCATATATCAATTGAGTACAGTTTAGTTAAATTTGCTTCAACAGTTTCAAGGCAGATGTTGAAAATAATGTTTTTCCCATAGGGTCCAATGTTAAAACTAAGATCCGCGCTGGCGGCCATGTTTTTTATTGAATCAGAACGAAATGTGCAATCTTGTGAAGGACCTTCCATACATTATTCCTGTAAAGTTTGGTTGAATTTGCTTCAATGGTTTCAGAGGAGAAGATGAAAATAAGAATTTCCCAAAGGGCCAATGTTAAACTATGCTTTGTGCTGGCAGCCATGTTTTTTGTCAAGTCAGAATAAAATGAGCCTTCTTTGTAAAGGACCTTCCACACATCATTCAGTACAGTTAAATTATATTTTCATCAATAGTTTCAGAGGAGATGTTGAAAATGATGTTTCTTCCTTGGGTCCAAGGTTAAAATTAAGATCCACGCTGGCGGCCATGTTTTTTATCGAATTGGAAGAAAATGTGCAAGCTTTGTGAAGAACCTTTCATACATCACTCCTGTAAAGTTTGATTGGATTTGCTTCAGTGGTTTCAGAGGAGAAGATGAAAATGTGAATTTCCCTTACGGTCAATGTTAAACTATGTTCCGTGCTGGCAGCCATGTTTTTTGTTTTGTCAAATTGGAAGGAAATGTGCAATCTCTATAAAGGACCTTCCATTTATCATTACAGTACAGTACAGTGCAGTGCTTTAATAGTTTCAGAGCAGATGTTGAAAATGATGTTTTTCCCATAGGGTCAAATGTTAAAACTAAAATCCGCACTGGCGGCCATGTTTTTTATTGAATCAGAACGAAATGTGCAATCTTTGTGAATAATCTTCCATACATCCTTCCTGTAAAGTTTAGTTGCGAAATGTGAAATCTTTGTGAATAATCTTCCATACATCCTTCCTGTAAAGTTTAGTTGAATTTGCTTCAGCAGTTTCAGAGGAGAAGATGAAAATGTGAATTTTCCATAGGGCCAATGTTAAACTATGTTCCGTGCTGGCGGCCATGTTTTTAGTCGAATCGGAACGAAATGTGAAATCATTGTAAAGGACCTTCCCTACATCATTTCAGTACAGTTTAGGTAAATTTGCTGCAATAGTTTCAGAGCAGATGTTGAAAATGATGTTTTTCCCATAGGGTCCAATGTTAAAACTAAGATCGGTGCTGGCGGCCATGTTTTTTATTCAATCGGAATGAAATGTGCAATCCTTGTGAAGGAACTTCCATACATCCTTCCTGTAAAGTTTAGTTGAATTTGCTTCATTGGTTTCAGAGGAGAAGATGAAAATGTGAATTTTCCATAGGGCCAATGTTAAGCTATGTTCAATGCTGGTGGCCATGTTTTTTGTCAAATCAGAATGAAATGTGCAATCATTGTAAAGGACCTTCCCTACATCATTTCAGTACAGTTTACTTAAATTTGCTTCAATAGTTTCAGAGCAGACGTTGAAAATGATGTTTTCCCATAGGGTCCAATGTTAAAACTAAGATCAGCGCTGGCGGCCATGTTTTTATCCAATCGGAATGAAATGTGCAATCTTTGTGAAGGACCTTCCATACATCATTCCTGTAAAGTTTGGTTGAATTTGCTTCATTGGTTTCAGAGGAAAAGATGAAAATGTGAAAAGTTAATGCTGGAGGACGGATGACAGATGACGGACGCAAAGTGATAGCAATTGCTCACACTGACCCTTTGGGTTAGGTGAGCTAAAAAGTTTATTCCATTAGCTATTGAGGCTGCTTGTTTTGGAGGGATCTTTACACTGCATAGAGATTGGCATTTCTCAACACAGTTTGTCTACAATCGTTTGAGATCAGGTTTTCAGTATTATTCTGTATTTGGAGCCCATGTTTCCAGTTCTTGAACATTGAGCATCCTCTCAAAAATTGAAGTAATTTGATAAAGCTAAGGAGTATCTCTCATGCAATTTAAAGCTCTGACTTGAGCAGACTTGAGCATTAAGTATAGGTCCTTTAGGTTATATCATCTCTATCAGTTCTTAAACATCTTTTGACTGTTCTTCTTCCACTCATTTTGGTTTTTGCTTTCTATTTTCTTTTTTTTTGCTAGAAACATAAGCTGTCAAAATGCCAATCTGCAGAACCTAAAATAAAAAGTGCTTGCCTATCGACAGTCAAGTGAACTTTTGACCTTATTGACCTTACAAACTTCGATTGGAAACAAAATATGTATTTCAAAAATTTAACTATAAAATAAATATCAAATCAATGTGTAAGGTAATACATTACACCAGTGGAAATATATATATGTTTGCAGAATCCATTGTCAAACTCTCGGCAGAAAAAAATCATGGATGAAATTAAATTCAAACTTGATCTGCAACTTATTTATTCCCTCGATATATCACCACCCTAGCTTATCGACAAAAAATTCCTCGGTTCGAAAAATGGCGATATAACATGGGTGCAGCCATATTATGGTGTGAACAACAAACAGACAATAGACAGACGAACAGATGGAGGGGCAAAAACTCACCTTGACTATAGCCAGTGAGCTAAAAAGATTGATTGTGATTGATTGATATGGGGTTTAAGGTCACTTTCAGCAGTATTTAAGTAAAAAGATAACAAAAGAATGGGCAGTTGGAAACAACAGCTAATCCCCTCGCCCGATTGTTGAATGTTTATCTAATATTAAAAGCACTCCACAAAGTTGTACCATTTATGATCTGACTTGTTACTTAAATCTGAGCCAGTCAAGCAAGAAATGCAGTGACCTTATTTCAATCAGGAGCCTCATACCCATAGCATATGCATCTTCTGATGAAAGATTAATCTTCTACAAGTTGTAGTATCCCAGAGCTGGACTCTTACAAAAACTTTAAACTAGGTCACTCATGCATGAAATGTAGGTCAAAGTGACCTAATTTTTATCTGGAGCTTCGTTACTTTACAAGACGCATCTACATACAAAATATCCTCTAGTCGAGTTGTAGTATCCCAGATCTGGACTCTTACAAAAACTTTAACCCAAGTCACTCATGCATGAAATGTAGGTCAAAGTGACCAAATTTTTTTCTGAAGCTTCTTAACTTTACAAGACGCATCTACATACAAAATATTATTCCTCTTAGAGTTGTAGTATCCCAGATCTGGACTCTTACAAAAACTTTAACCTAAGTCACTCATGCATGATATGTAGGTCAAAGTGACCTAATTGTTATCCGGAGCTTCGTAACTTTACAAGAAGCATCTACATACAAAATATTATTCCTCTTAGAGTTGTAGTATCCCAGATCTGGATTCTTACAAAAACTTTAACCTGAGTCACTCATGCATAAAATGTAGGTCAAATCCACCTATTCTATATAAATCCACCTCAAGTACTATTCAAGATGCATCCATGGACAAAACCTTGTCCATCTATGACTTGATATTCAAAAGATATATGGTCTTAAGTTTGAACGGACGGACAAAACGGACAAACGGGCTAAACGCTATATCCCCTCCCAAACTTTGTTGGGCGAGGGGATAAAAATATACACTTTATTGGATAACATTAGTCAGACTTGCCTGACATGTAAAATTTACTTCTTTTTGACTACTTTCTGATTTTGGTTTTCCATATTATTTGATTCTAATGCTGCTGATGAGAGGATACTCCTTGTAGAATCTATACAGAATTAGCTGTTTATGCAGCAGCTGTGGTATTTTTGTAATAGAGAAATATGAAAATCTGATGTTAAATTTACTGATGACTTTTTCATAAGAATATAAAAATATTTTATCTTTTACAGATGGAAACTTACCAGTTATTTGTCACTATAGTAAACAGGAGTCAATAGGATATGGTGCAGATTTTTGTCACAAACTGCCATCTGTTGGACAGTCTGAATGGGCAGATAATTCCAGTGAAACTTTGGATAGAACAATAGCTACTTGTTCCTTTTATAATCATGTTTTACATCTTTGGAAATTTTCAAAATTGAAATCTCATAATAATAAAGCAGATTACACATAGTATTATCTGATTATTGTTTGATTCAAATCCAAGTTTCTGTTTGACTGCCCTGCTTCACCATTGGTGTCAATCCCAAGCAATCAAGTACAATAAACAGCGCAAAAGATATCTGAATCTATGGACTTGTCATGTGCAAGACCCATCTGGTTGAAATTCTGGTGCATCTTGGGGACAACTGGTTTAATTTTGGCAAAAATGAAAGTTCAGCCCGAATCCAATTCAGTTCAATTAGAACTTTCTCAATGTTATATATTTATATATAGCAAAATGATTCTGCAAGAATATATTTGTTTGAAACATGGCAAGACCTGACAACAGCAAGACAAGTAAATATCTTCAGCAGAAAATGTTTAAGTTCAACCAATTCTCAATTTTAATTCCTCAGCACATTAAGGAAGACTTAATTGTCTCTACAAATATTTTTAATTTTTTCAAATACTGACTTTATATTGGAAACTTCTGGTAAAAAATGTCCGTGTTTGATCACAAAATTTGTCAAGGAACCTTTGCAAAAGGTGATCAAAGGTATAGTGTTTCACAAGTTACCTCTGTGCTAAATCTGTACTTTTTGTCCTGATAACCATTCGTAAAATATGATTTTTTTCCAATTTTCTCCATTTAGATATATTGTTGTGTTTCTTTTATTTTTTGTATTCCTCAGTTCGCAAATTTGGTTTCACTTTTTTAGTCCCCTACCGGCTTCGCCGAAGGGGACTTTAGGTTTGCACTCCGTCAGTCTGTCAGTCCGTCCGTCAGTCCGTCACACTCAATTTTCCGGACTTTTTTCCCAAACTATAAGAGATATTTATCTAATATTTGGTATGTAAGTCTACCACTATGAGTTACAGATCAAGTTTNAGTTTGGTTTTTTCGTTCCAGAGTTATGGGACTTTGATTATTTGAAAAAAGCTTGAAATTGCAATTTTCGTCCACATGTCGTACTCTAACTAGCGAATGCTTGGATCATTTTTCTTTAAACTTTGCAGGATTGTTGGGTATGAGGAGAGAAAGCTCCCTATCGTTTTATTTTGTCGTCGGATTCTTCGTTCCAGAGTTATGGGACTTTGATTATTTGAAAAAAGCTTGAAATTGCAATTGTCGTCCACATGTCGTACTATAACTAGAGAATTCTGTGATCATTTTTCTTGAAACTTTGCAGGATTGTTGGGTATGACGAGAG
>MJUU01007499.1:93879-108239 GCA_002080025.1 Modiolus philippinarum | reverse complement strand
TTTTTTCTAAACCGTTACAGATATTAAGCTAATATTTGCTATGTGAGTCTACTGCTATGAGTTACAGATCAAGTTCTAGTTTGGTTCCGGTCCATTGATATTTTACGGAGTTATGGTGCCTTGGACTTGGAAAATTTTGGTAAAATATAGGTTTTCCGGACTTTTTTTCTAAACCGTTACAAATATTGAGCTAATATTTGCTATGTGAGTCTACCACTATGAGTTACAGATCAAGTTTCAGTTTGGTCCCGGTCCATTGATATTTTACGGAGTTATGAGCCTTGGACTTAGAAAATTTTGTTAAAATATATTAGTCAGCCACTCAGGCCTGGGGTAATGGTAATGTGTAATGGTAATGGTAATGTAATGCAGCAATATTCTGTGTAATGGTGATGTAATGTGTAATGGGACAATTTTTGCATTACAAGTAATGGAAATGTAATGCATTACTTCTAAAAAAGGACAGTAATGCACATTACTATCCATTACTTTTACATTATTTCCAGTATTTGATCTTTTGTGTTAATTGTTTTCAGTTTATTTCAGTATTTTTGTAATTTCCTGTTTTGCTGACAATAACAATCATTAATCTGATAATAAAATTATGTTTTAATTATAAAAACATATCAATATAGTCAAAATCCTTAATACACATATGTAGGACCACTTTCAAATTCAGGATTTATATATACAGTACATAATCATTGTAATATTTGTATAAAAGTCAACTATGAATTGAAATTGGCATAATCAGTTGCAAAATTTTTATTCATTTATTTTTTATCCACTGGCAGTAAATAAACAAGTGTCATATTAATTGATTGTGTTAATCATCATTGCTAATTGCCTAATTAGGGTACATTATGATTTAATACATGGACAACCTACAACTGTACATGTACTAATTATTTAATAGAGAATACATTGAAACCCTAGATTTGACCTGGGGCAGTATTTTTAATTAAACTAATTTGAGTCTTATACTTTTAACATGAAAAACATCCAAGGGCCAGAGTGTTTGCCTTTACATTTCTATTCATTTACTAAGAGTTTAATTTTTTCAATTATTTTTTTCTTGTCATCTGTTTGTATCACACCTCACCATTTTATTCCTGGATTTAATTACCACGAATCTCACATCATTTCTGTTTTTATTTTGTATTTTTGAAAAATTTCAAGCAAAAACAAACTCTGAATCTTAAACAAACTAAAACTAATGGTTAGAGAACTAAGAGAGTAGTCTGTCGCATTAGTTTAAAACACATTGTTTTACATGAGTAATGCAAAACTTAAAATTAAAATTGCGTTTAAAGAAGAATTTTCTTTCTATTTCTTACAATATCAAGTTTTTGTAAAGCAGTATGTAATTCATAAATATAAATTAAATGATAATTTTTTAACATACATGTAACACAACTCTTCATGTAATGTGTAATGTAATGTAATGCACTATCAAGTAATGTGTAATGTAATGCATTACTTTCCAAAATAAGTGTAATGGTAATGGTAATTTAATGTTGAAATTTTCAAAGTAATGGTAATGTAATGCATTACATTTCAATGTAATTGACCCCAGGCCTGCAGCCACTATGGGTTACACATAAGTTTGAGTTTGGGTTGGGTCCATTGATTTTTGACGAGGTATGGACTTTGGTCGTAGAAATTTTGGTAAATTACAGGCTTTCCTGACTTTTTTTCAAAACTTTTCCAGATATTGAGCTATTATTTGCTATGGGCCTTGGAACTTTTTTCTTTAACTAGCTTTGCTGGTATAACACAGAATCATTCCACCAGTAGGGGACTTCTCTATTGCCTTGCAATACGATGCACACTTGTTTTATTTTGTTTCTTGGTTTAAATATTTTTTTGTTTCATTTTGTTTTTTTTTCTCTGTTTAGAGGGACCCTATAATGTTTGAAATTCCTCCAAGTGTGGTCATTGGTCAATTATTTAAACTGAAAAACACTAGAATTCTTTAGCTTAAGAAACTAGAACAGACATTGTAATTAGCTTTAAAAATAAATACAAATCTGAAACCAAAGCAGTAACTACTTTCAATAAGTTGCTAATTTTTTTCAAGTCAAATTTCAACTGCCTCCTCTATTTTTAGAAATTTATCAATATGAGAAGATGACTATGGAAATAGCATTACAAATAATTGTGTTGTTAAATATTTTATCTTCTACTTCTAAATTATGACTTTTTGCAACCTGAAAGCAAAATGTAAAGTTGAGTTGCTTTTACACCATGTCAAACTGCAATAATTATCTCCCTTTTAAAAAAAAAGTAATGGTGCATTACATGATGCCCCGCCACGTTTCACAAAATTTCAGTTTAAAGAGGCATAACTCTAGATCCCTGTGTACTTCTGAACCCAAAATTATACTTTGCCTGTGTTTTATGGCAAACAACTTACATACTAAATTAGACCTAAAAAAATAAATTGTGTGTTTGGGGTAACATGGTTTTCAAAGTTAGGTAGGGTAGGTAGGAAAAAATTTTGTTTTTACATTGTAGTAATGGAGGAACATTTCTGACTTTAACAGTGCTTGTTGTAAAATAGGCGAAAAAAAGTTAGGGTAGGCATAAAATTTAAGGTAGGGTCGGGTTACCTTAAACTCACAATTTTTTTTTAGGCCTTAGAGGACAGTATGTCATTTCATTCACAAGTTATCAGTTGTAAACCCTATAATTTGCAAAATTTCAGGCCTTAGAGGACAGTATGTCATTTCATTCACAAGTTATCAGTTGTAAACCCTATAATTTGCAAAATTTCAAAGTTTCAAGGGGCATAACTCCAGAACCCCTTGAACCTCAGAACCCTAATTCGAACTTGGCCTGTGTTTTGTTATTAACAAATTACATACCAAGTTTGAAGACAAAATATTACTTCATTCACAAGTTATCAGTCGGAAACCCTAAAATTTGAAAAATTTCAAAGTTAAAAGGGGCATAACTCCAGAACCCCTTGGACTTCTGTACCCCAAATCGATCTTGGCCTGAGTTTTGTGGTAAACAAGTCACATACGAAGTTTGAAGATCTTATGTTATTTCGTTCACAAGTTATCAGTCGGAAACCTTCGGGGGACGGATGGACGGACACACAGACAGATGGACAGACGGACACACGGACGGATGGACAGACGGACACACGACTGAGGGTATCACATAATACCTCGCCACTTCGTGTGGCGGGTATAAAAATAAAAAAAATTTAATTTCCTCAAATAAAGTTTTGAATTATTGCTAAAAATTGTATCACTCAAAAAAATTCCTTTTATGCTTAATTTGACTTGCAAATTTATGAAATAATTTTTTTATATATTGTAAAAGAAATTTTATTAATTAACTTGTTATGAAAAAGTATATAAATGCAAAAATACAATTTGAATCTAACATCATTGTTTCTCACCTGACTCAAAGTCAGATTCCAGCTTCTCAAATATAGAAGCAATTGCATTTGTATCTCCAGAAAAAAACAATCAAATAATTTTGCACTTGTCATATAAAACATTAGCAGGCCAAAACCAATTTACATGAGTAGTATAGAGGGACCGTTCAAGTCGTATTTGCGGAGCGTTGCCATAGAAACAAGTGGAGCGTTGCCATAGGAACACGAAGTGTTCTGAAGTGGTGGTGATCTCTCCGTCATATCCCGAACCCGGTGGTGTTGCCATGAGAACACGAAGTGTTGAATGACGTACTCAAACTTGTTATGAATGACGTAATACTATTGACTAATCAAAAACTTGTNTGTTCACTGGAACCAAAGTTATGCTGTCCACAGACATAAAAATACCCAATTTTACCCCTTTTTGGCCCCTTTTTCTGAAACGGGTGGGGCCTTAAACCTGAAATTAAAACCCGGGATAGCCATTATGCCAAGAAACCACATACTGAAATTTGAAGATGATCCGTCCACTAGAAACAAAGTTATGCTGGCCACAGACGCCGACGCCGACGACTGCGCCATAACATAATACGACCGCAAAATTTTTGCGGTCGTATAAAAATAGTAATGGTGCATTACATGATACCCCGCCACGTTTCACAAAATTTCAGTTTAAAGAGGCATAACTCTAGATCCCTGTGTACGTCTGAACCCAAAATTATACTTGGCCTGTGTTTTATGGCAAACAACTTTCATACTAAATTAGACCTAAAAAAATAAATTGTGTGTTTGGGATAACATGGTTTTCAAAGTTAGGTAGGGTAGGTAGGAAAAAAAATTTTTTTTTACATTGTAGTAATGGAGGAACATTTCTGACTTTAACAGTGCTTGTTGTAAAATAGGCGAAAAAAAGTTAGGGTAGGCATAAAATTTAAGGTAGGGTCGGGTTACCCTAAACTCACATTTTTTTTTTAGGCCTTAGAGGACAGTATGTCATTTCATTCACAAGTTATCAGTTGTAAACCCTATAATTTGCAAAATTTCAAAGTTTCAAGGGGTATAACTCCAGAACCCCTTGGACCTCTGAACAAAAAAATCGAATTTGGTCTGAGTTTTGTAGTACCGGTACACAAGTTACATACCAAGTTTGAAAGCAATATATTATTTCATTCACAAGTTATGAGTCAGAAACACAAAAATTTGCAAAATTTCAAAGTTTCAAGGGGTATAACTCCAGAACCCCTTGGACCTCTGATACCAAATTCGAACTTGGCCTGTGTTTTGTTATTAACAAATTACATACCAAGTTTGAAGACAATATACTATTTCATTCACAAGTTATCAGTCGGAAACCCTAAAATTCGCAAAATTTCAAAGTTTAAAGGGGCATAACTCCAGAACCCCTTGAACCTCAGAACCCTAATTCGAACTTGGCCTGTGTTTTGTGGTTAACAAGTTACATACCAAGTTTGAAGACAAAATATTACTTCATTCACAAGTTATCAGTCGGAAACCCTAAAATTTGAAAAATTTCAAAGTTAAAAGGGGCATAACTCCAGAACCCCTTGGACTTCTGTACCCCAAATTGAACTTGGCCTGAGTTTTGTGGTAAACAAGTCACATTCAAAGTCTGAAGATCTTATGTTATTTCGTTCACAAGTTATCAGTCGGAAACCTTCGGGGGACGGACGGACACACGACTGAGTGTGGCGGGGTATAAAAATAAAAAAAAATTAATTTCCTCAAATAAAGTTTTGAATTATTGCTAAAAAATGTATCACTCAAAAAAATTCCTTTTATGCTTAATTTGACTTGCAAATTTATGAAATAATTTTTTTATATATTTTAAAGAAATTTTATTAATTAACTTGTTATGAAAAAGTATATAAATGCAAAAATACAGTTTGAATCTAACATCATTGTTTCTCACCTGACTCAAAGTCAGATTCCAAATCAAACTTAATTTGTGGACACCTAGCTTCTCAAATATAGAAGCAATTGCATTTGTATCTCCAGAAAAAAACAATCAAATAATTTTGCACTTGTCATATAAAACATTAGCGAGGCCAAAACCAATTTACATGATTTCAATATGAGAAAAAAAAATATATTGTGAAAACCAAATAATGAATTGCAAAGAGAAACATAAAAAATAAAATAAGCTGCCTATAAAACCAATATTGGATTTTCATAAGTAAGTGGCAGGTATGTCGGTACCATGATCACAAAAGTCTGGTATGAACATGTATCTGAATTTTTACAGCTGTATATCGTAAAATATCATCCAGTATATCAGAATATGAAACACAGGGGAGAGTGAGTGCCAGCAAACATGCACCAAGCTTCATACTCTGGCCAGCAGGATGATATTTTATACATGTTATATTATATCAGCTTTCAAAATCTTGGATCATTTGTTTACCAGTATTGTCTTTTATCATGTTTATTTCCTATTTCTATACAGTTTTTGTTAAGGTTTTGTGTCAAACTCTCCCAAATATGCGTGGGGAATGCCTATATTTATGAAATTATTCATTTTTTCAGCAAGATTTCTTAAAAGGTAAATTTTTATTGTAGTTATTCTATGACCACACAATATTATTTGTCCATCAACTTATTAAATTTCGAAATGTTCTGATCGAACTTTGCTAGCAAGAAGTTTCTTAGCGACCTTGTTTCCATAGTTTTTCTAATGTCTTGTTTGCATTTTTGACATTTGTGCATCAGTATCAGTTGTATGAATACAAAATTGAAAAGTAATTTATAGATGCTTGATCATGTAATCACTTTTATTTTTTGTATAAAGAATAAGAAAGATATTGCTCTTCAAACATTAGGAGAATTCTTTGATAACTCCAGGTTAACTTCTTGATAAGCCCTGGTCATTTGGATATGGCATTTGTGGATGAACTGTGCAAACTGAGATAACCAAAGGAAAAGACAATAGCACATCATACCCAGGCTGCCAATTCGTGCTAAGTGATATAAAAACAATAATTTTCTAATAAAAAGCATGCTTTACTACACAAATTTAGTGAGATATTGAAAAAAATATTCACTCCTCTTTCTTGTGGTTTGAATGTCTCGTAATCTGAATATATTGGAAATAATGAACATATACAGGAAATGGAAATAATAGAATATACATATATATTTACTTATTTGCTGTTATTTTGTGTCTGAACTTCATGTGAGATCTAAGCATGAACGAATCATAACATTTATACTGACATTGTGTACATCGTATATTCTTCTGTTTGAGATGTACAGTATTCTCATGTTTTATACAATGTGAGTTCGTACTGAATAATTTTCCACAGTATTTACATAAAGTCCTATTAATTGTTTGATGTACCTGTTGATGTTTTTTGAGGTGGAGTTCTCCTTTAAAATTCTTATTACACACTTTGCAACGAAAAGCTGGACTAGGTTCGTTATGCGTTTCCATATGCCTTTGAACTTCACATCTCAATGGAATTAATTTGCCACACACAGAACAAACAAAGGGTTCTTTTCTCCCCTTTTGTCTATTTTCATCTTCATGAATGGATTTCAAATGCCGTCTGAGGTTGTTTAGTGATGAAAATCTTTTATTACATAAGTCACATTCGAACAACTTCTCAGTTTTCTGTTTTTCAATACCACGACTTTTACTACATGTTTTCATGTGCCTTGATATACTCTTTTGTAGCATACGTTTCCCACAAAAAGTACAGGATCCAAGCTCAAAAGTTTTTCTGTGAACTTTTTTAACATGATATAGTCTAGCTGCTGGATCATTAAACCGTTTCCCACATTCTTGACATGGATAAGCCCATTTGTTCTCGTGTCGTAACATATGAATTCTGTAATTTCGTTTCACCATTTCTTGACCACATATTTTGCATTGAATTAATAAACAGCATTGAGTCTTGTGACTTTTTAATGCCTTCCTATTTTTAAACACCTTTCCACAATGATCACACTGATGGCCGTCAGTTTCTTCATGGCTTATGAAATGGAATCGGAAGTTTTTCTTTATAATTAATTTTCCACATTTGCTACATTTAACATTTAGGTGACGCAATTTCAAATGTGTCGACATTAACTGAGATTTTAAAACACTTCCATTACAAAATTTACAGTTTTGAATTAGTTGTTTTATGAATGCATTCACTCTTGTCTTCAAGTTTAGATCATTCTTGTCCAGTTTATCAATATCTAGTTCCTCTGGGTGCCAATGTTCATAAAAGTGAGTCTCTATGTTCTCTGCTGTTATTTCTTTGTCACATAAATTACAAAAATATGCATTACCTCCCTTGGTGGAGAAATGCTTAATATTCTTTATCCCAACCATTTTTTTACTGTCAGTTTTTGAGACATTTTTCAATTTCTTTTTCACATTCTTGACTGAACTCTGCTCCTTAGAATTTCTTTTCTGTGAACACTCAGCATTTATGATCTCGGCTTTAGAAGCATTTTGCACTTCCTTGACTGAACTTTGTACATATGAAATGCTTTTCTGGGAACTTTCAGAAATGGGTATAAATTTAGCAAAATTACCAAATGGAGTTGTCAAGAGCTGAAGTCCATGCAAATTCATGACCTCAGTAGATTCTGTTTTACTCTCAGTATTTGAGGCATTTTTTATTTCCTTGACTGAACTTTGTACATTCGAAATGCATGTCTGGGAACTTTCAGCATTCGTGACCTCAGTAGATTCCATTTTACTCTCAGTATTTGAGGTAATTTTCACTTTCTTGACTGAATTCTGTTCTTTGGAAATGCTTTTCTTGGAACTTTCACCGTTTTTGATCTTCTTAAATTCCATATCTTTCTTCATTTCATTAATTTCGATCCTTATATTTTTAGATGACAAACTTCGGACTGAGAAATCCTTTACAGCCTTATTATAAATAATATCAAATTCAATGTCAATTTCTTTGTTTTTAGATAATTTAAGTCTTAAAATACAATATTCTTTGAGGGAAATGTGTGAACCAGTTGCTTCAAATTTTCCATAAAGCAACTGCTTACCGCCGTGGACATAAATCTGATGTATTTTTAGGTTGCCTAGATGAACAAAATGAGCACCACAATTCATACAAATCAAACCTTCCTTGTATTTCTTTTTGTGGAAAAAGCTCACGTGTTGGCATAAGATTTCACATTTATTGAACTGTTCTCCACAAATTCCACATTCTACAAGTACATCCTGTACTGGTTCGAATTCTTCTAATACATCTGAAAAATTAAAAAATATTTTAAGGGGGTTTGCTACTCCATTTGAAAATAAATAGGATTTCAAATAAACAGGATTTTTTGTTAGAAAATTAAAAAAGAAGTAATTTAAGTGAAAAAAATTGATAGGTTGATGATCTCGTTTTTGAGATTTAAGTGATTGAAAATTTGGCGGGAAACTGAACTCCTCTGATTTTTCATAGGATTAACATGTACAAGGTTTGACCATGGATGAATGTGACAGAATAAATAGAATTCAATGAAATTTTTTCATAATGCTCTCAAAGATGTAAAAAATGAATTTAATGAAAAAAATAAGGGGGTCCATGTGCAAAAAATTATGATGCTTTTAAATGGGTAAAACCCGAGGATTCCGAAAATCTGACAGAAATCCCAAATCATGAGGAGCGAACCTCCTTAAAAGCTTAAGATTGTTGTTACCTCTTACTATCAGATTTGACATGTTCAACACTGTGGATGTTTCATAAGAAGCAGGAGATGCTTACTCTACCAGTGCACCTGATCTCAGTTCATCTGTTTGTGTTTCCATTTTTCTTTTCTTTAACATACTTGTGTGATGTCTTTGTATTGACGATGTTGCAATTGACTCTGGTATTTCTTTTTTAGACTTAACAATTTGGTTCTCACTTACCTTAGACTTTCAATGCAAAATTCTTCTATTGGGGATTAAAGGTAAGATTGACACTTGTACATGGCACATTTGATTGGCACAAATTGCAAAAATCGCCTTGAATACCGAAATGACTTGATTTTTACGCCAGAATGTTCTTTTCTCTGCCTTTTCATTGTGATGTCATAATAATTGGCACAATGATGTATATCATTCATTTTCCTGTGAATTATCTCCCTTTTGCGGTAAATATTTCTGTGTTGGAAAGTACATAAAATATCTCTCTTAATCAAACGGTGACATACAGATTTTTTTAGCTCATTTGCTTCAGTGGTTTCAGAGGAGAAGATGAAAATGTGATTTTCCCTTTGGGTTCAATGTTGAACCTAAGTTCTGCGCTGGCAGCCATGTTTTTTATTGGATCGGAACGAAATGAGCAATCTCTGTTAAAAACCTTAAGTACACGATTCCTGTAAAGTTTGGTTGAATTTGCTCCAGTGGTTTCAGACGAGAAGATGTAAATGTGATTTTTCCCATAGGGTCCAATGTTAAACCTAAGTTCCCTGCTGGCAGCCATGTTTTTTATCGGATCAAAACGAAATGAGCAATCTTTGTAAAAAACCTGCCATACGTCAATCCTGTAAAGTTTGGTTGAATTTGCATCAGTGGTTTGAGAGAAGATGAAAATGTGATTTTCCCTTTGGGTCCAATGTTAAACTTTGTCTGCGCTGGCGGCCATGTTTTTTAATCGGATCATAGTGAAAATCTTTGTTAAAGACCATGAGTACACGATTCCTGTAAAGTTTGGTTGAATTTCCTTCAGTGGTTTCAGAGGAAAAGATGAAAATGTGATTTTTCCCATAGGCTCCAATGTTAAACTATGTTCGGTGCTGGTGCTGGCCATGTTTTTTTATCGGATCGGAACAAAATGAGCAATCTTTGTTTAGGACCTTTAGTACATCATTCTAGTAAAGTTTGGTTGAATTTACTTGAGGGGTTTCAGAGGAGAAGATGAAAATGTGATTTTCCCATAGGGTCCAATGTTAAACTATGTTCCATACTGGCGGCCATGTTTTTTATTGGTTCGGAACGAAATGAGCAAAATGAGCAATCTTCATGAAGAACCTTTAGTACATCATTCCTGTAAAGTTTGGTTGAATTAGTTTCAGTGGATGAAAATGTGATTTTTCCCATAGGGTCCAATGTTAAACCTAAGTTCCGCACTGGCGGCAATATTTTTTATCAGATCAGAACAAAATGAGCAATCTTTGTAAAGGACCTTTCATATATCATTCATGTAAAGTCTGGTTGAATTTGCTTCAGTGGTTTCAGAGGCGAAGATGAAAATGTGAAAAGTTAACGGACGGATGCCAAGTGATGGCAATAGCTCACACTGACCCTTCAGGTCAGGTGAGCTAAAAATCTGTCTGATATTTTTATTAGGCTCGAACTACCTAAAATAGTTATGGAGATGAGATGTTTATTAAAATACAAAGAAATCAAACAGTTTTCAAGATTATGAAGTAAAGATTATTTTTTCAATTGCATCTTTTTTGCAGTGTTAAAATCTGTCTTCAAATAATTTTTCACTGAAATCGGCTCAAGTTGAAAATTTCTTACATATCTTGGCAGCATCTTGAAAATGGCAGCCATTTTGGAAATAATTTTTAAATCAATTCCTCCCTTTCATCTTACTGAACATTTATACAAAATGTGATCATTTTCTGCATGGCAGTTTCTTACATATTGTATTGTTTTAAGGCATTTAAGGCATCTTGAAAAAAGAGGCCATTTTGGAAAATTTTTTGCACAGATTCCATGGTCTTATTATTTTGAACATCTCTACCAAGTTTAATGAAAATCTGTCAAGATATTTGTGAGATAATTGATTTGCAGCTTTTAAACATAAACTGGCAGCCATCTTGAAAATGATGGACATTTTGAATCTGAAAATTTCATATAAGGTTTTTAACATAAGTGAAAGCAAAAAATTTATTAATTAAAATTTTTCGATCAGAAAACACTGCATATTTCTTGGCCATCTTGAAAATGGCGGCCATTTTGAATTTTATTTTTGGATAGATTCCATCCACTATTCATACTGAACGTTTCTGTAGTAGGTTTTATGAGTCCTTCCAGTGGTTTAAGAGATAATTGACTCTTCAGTATTTGCAGGTACATTTGCGAATTTGTAAAAAATTGTTTATTGGCAGTCATTTTGAATATATCAGCTAAGTGTTTTATGCACAACTACTCGTGGTGATCCAAATTTGTGCCAAATATGAATTGATTCTGTCTTGGCATCACTGAGAACTCAGCCAGACAAACTTTTTCAGATGAATAACAATATGTTGTCCCAACTAGGGTGACATAATAAAACTTTATCTTTACCTAATGGTAAGAAAAATTTTCACAAGATATTGCAAATATACAATGAGGTGCACAATCAATTTCACATTATTTAAGGGCAAAAAATCGTGTAATCTGAAAAACCAATCACTGTGAAAAATTAAATCAGACTTCAGTTTTATGAATAGTAATACATGTATATTCACAAAATATTAAAACTTTATGTCACAGCAAACTCAATTATCATCAAGAAACCATAAAATTAACAGAGTTTGTGTATTTCAAGGGCAACAACTCCAGAGCCCAAAATCTGATCAGATTGAAAATCGAACTTGACCTATATTTAATGAATAGCAACATTGCCCTAAATATTAAAACTTTCCTTCAAAGTAAACTCAAGTTATCATCCGTAAACCAAAGTGTGAAAATAGCAAACAAGAGGAATCCTATATACCCTAATCTTTTGAAGGCAGGGGTATAAAAAGCAATTATAATCTTACCAATCTTCTTCATTCCCACCGTCAAACATTTCAAGTAATGACAGTACTGGCATATTTTTAGTTGTCTCTTGTCAATTTTGCATTTCTTTGCATACAGACAGGTATAGGTAGAAGCCATTCTCATGGTTACTGTTCTTTGGAAAAACCCTGCACAAAATCTACAGCTGAAGAAAAGAATATGAAAATGTATAATACATCAGCCTATAAAAACATTTTATTCTAATTTGGTTATTATCTATTAAGGGCTGTTCCACAAAAACATACATGGGACGGGGGAAGGCACTTGAAAATTGTCATGACCACCCATAGATGCAAAATAGGAATTTTATATTTACTTATCAATTCTGACTTCAATTTGAAACAACCACCCATAGCAGCAATTTGAAAGTGCCTTGCACCCATCCCATAAATGTTTTGCTGGAACAGCCCTAACTAAAATACTGACAAAATCAGGAAGGGCCAACAAAACATAGTTTTTCTTAGATATATCTGTCCTATACACATACAAATCAAATACCAGACACAACTTGCCATTGCCAATTTTGGACAGTCAGAGACTAAGCACCAAAGTATTACCACTAATACAAGTCAAGAAATATTTTATGAAAATATGGTTAAAACAAGTTAAAACTCATAGTCTGAGGTATATGTAATATAAGACAATTCGTTTTTGTAACGGACTTTATCAATGCGGCACTATCAAGCAAAGGGTGAGCTTGACGCCCTACACCTAAAGCCATGATAAAGTCCATATCAAAAACTAAATGTCCTATAGTTCTTTTATGATAAATTGACAAAATGATAAATAGTACTGTATTACTAATTGAAATCATTTATTTCAGCATCATTAATACATTTTTAATTGCAAAAATTAATAAGGATTCTTAATCACTTCAACATATGACATGTATCAACAGGACGCATAGCAACCTGCATGTGACATCTTGACAGTGATACGTTATTTTTTTTTATTATACTTTATGCAAATTTCTTTTATTATCCATTAATTTCATTGGACAAGCTGCATTTGTCAATTTTGACTAATCTTTCCTTAGTCCTGCCCATCAATAGCGACGTGTGTTAATGTCTAAAATTAACACTCGCTCAGCCCGAAATTTGGCGATCATGAAAATTAACATCTGCTCAGCCCGAAGTTTGCCGATCTTGAAAATTAACACCCGCTGCGACCGAAGTTTACAGATTATTATTTTCACTTGAGAAAGAGTATAAAAACAAACCATGTGACATGTAATATTATTTTTTTCAATGTTCTTGTTATTGTTTTTAACTCATTTGTAACTCGGCATTCAGTATAATAACAAGTGTGGACCCAAACTGATGTCTCACCCGTCCATACCAGGTTGCAAAACAGATGTGAAAACTCTTACTGACTAATTCAGCAAACTTAACATGTTGGCTAACAAAAGCAATATGGCAAACTGTTATATATAACAAAAAACCAAAATGCCAAATATCAGTGACCTGCCACTGATATAGATACTGGAGTACCAAACATGTTCACTAGACAGTGAAAATGAGGTCAAGGGCTAAAGCCAAATAGCAGGATGTCATGTTCCATCTAAGACAAACCCACATACCAAATATTATTGACCATATATCAAAAGATACTTGAAAACTCAACATGCTCACTGAACCATGAAAATGAGGTCACAGACAAAAGCCATATAGCAGACTGTCATGTACTACCTAGGACCAACCTATATACCAAATATCATTGACCTAGTTACTGAGAAACTAAACTAAGCACAAAAACTAAACATGTTCATTGGACCGTGAAATTGAGGTCACAGACAAAAGCTATATGCCGGACTGACATGTACTACTCAAGACCAACCTACATACCAAATATTATTGACCTACCGGGTATAGTTAATGAGAAATGGACCTAATCAGAGAAACTTAACATGGTCACTAGACCGTGAAATTGAGGTCAAGGACAAAAGTCATATGCCTGATTGACATGTTCTACTCAAGACCAACCTATATACCAAATATCATTGACCTACCACTTGCAGTTATTGAGATATGGATCTAATCAGAGAAACTTAACGTGGTCATTGGACCGTGCAATAGAGGTCAAGGTCACATGATTTTATGTCCGTCAGGTAGCACTTGATTAGTACTACCACTGGACCAAATATGATGTTCCTACATCAAAGGGTTTTCAAAATATCCTGTATATAGTAAAAGTTAACACTGTCGCCGTCATACTTTGCACGCCTATGTCTTGCTTTCTGTGACTTTCGTC
>MJUU01007499.1:42847-90617 GCA_002080025.1 Modiolus philippinarum | reverse complement strand
AAAATTGCCCTCAGGGCAAGGTCAAGGTCAAAATGTCTACAAGTATGGTACCAGAAGAAAGCTCTCATCATAAGGAAGTTACATACCAAATATGAACACCCTACCACTAAAAGCCTACCTTCTAGAGGCAAGGTTTAAGTTTTTTAAAAATTGCCCTAAGCGCAAGGTCAAGGTCAAAATGTCTACAAGTATGGTACCAGAAGAAAGCTCTCATCATAAGGAAGTTACATACCAAATATGAACACCCTACCACTAAAAGCCTACCTTCTAGAGGCAAGGTTAAAGTTTTTTAAAAATTGCCCTAAGGGCAAGGTCAAGGTCAACATGTCTACAAGTATAGTACCAGAAGAAAGCTCTCATCACAAGGAAGTCACATACCAAATATCAACATCCTAGCTATTCAGGTCTCAATTCCACAAGCCAGGTTAAAGTTTTGCTGACGCCGACGCCGACACCGGGGGTATGACAATAGCTCTCCGGACATTCGTCCCGGCGAGCTAAAAAGTATGGGTCACCATGCTTGATTTTTCTAGAACTGATGTCAAACTTTGTTCACTTTAAGCCATTTTTTCGCCTGTTTTTACATAGAATGCACGGGAAAAATATAGAAAGGCAATTTTCAGCTTAATAAAAATGAACCTTTTTCCATGAGAATTTTATGTTTTTGTAAATAGATAGTTTATAATATGATCTCTTGGTTGCGACGAAAAAATGTATATGTCACCATGCTTTTAACGGAGATGTTTTACAAAGTTTCCAGAATAAACATTATTTACGGGAAAAAGGATTTAATTCGCAGCAAAATGGTATAAATATGACGTTTCATATTAGTCAATCAATTATGACGTCACAAAGGAAAACCTGTCAAAGGACTGTTCCGGCAATGAAATCAAACCAAACCCGTATTCGACTTTGTATTTTTCTAATGCACAATTACACTGCGCAGCGCAACAGTGTCTATCTACCTTAATCACGTTCTTCCTTAAATTTTTATTCTAAGACAGTGAAATCGTCAAGGAACGTCAAAATCATCAAACATGTCTAAATTATCAAAGGTTGCAGGTATGAAAACTACATGTGCCATCAACTTTCTGGTAGGGACATAAAATCAGCTGTGATATTTTATCTCATAAATTATACATACCTGTATGCCCCAAAATGCTTCTCTAGGGCTTTATCACAGCAGACAGCACAATTATTAATTTTATTTGGTGGACACTTGGATGAAGTGGAGGTAACTGATGTCCTAAAACCTTCAGAATGTTTTGATTTTGGCATAGATATAGGTAAACCTCGTACTGAGGAGTTGTGTGATGGAACCTTTAGATATCCTGTTACAAACTTTGATAATGAATCCGTTCCTGCTGTGGAGTTTAGTGATGATATTTGTTCTCTAGTTGTCAAAGATACTGATCTATCAACAAGTGAATCAAGAGGTTCTTTTGTTGTTGTATTCGTTGAACTGTCGACCAGTGAATCTGAAACAAACAGTCAATTCTTTCAATTAGTCATTTAAAAAAAGAGGCTATCAAGAACTTGCATAAGTCTCCTTGACCATGACAGATATAAATCAAATAGAGTCTCTGTTAAAAAGTTTATATTTTCAAATATATCAATAGACCTCCATGATAAAAGGTCTAATCATTATCTATCTTCTCTGCTGGCAGCCATCTTGGATCAGGTAATTAAAGACCTGCTGGACACCATTCTTGAAAAGGACAATCTAGTGAACACTGCATCTATGACTACCGGTAAGTCATATTAATAATATCCAAGAAAATGAGTTTAACCCCACCGCAATTTTTGCACCTGTCGGGAATATGTTGGTCATTGGCTTGTCCTTGTCTTCTTATAAAATTTTAGTTTCTTGATATCTGGGTTATTGGATGTGGTTTGTTTCCATTGATTTATTTACTTTTTTACCTTTTTGGGGCCATTTAGGGCTTGCTATATGGTGTGAGGTTCCTCACTGTGTTGAAGACTGTACGGTGACCCCTAGATGTTTTGTTTTGGGTTGTTTTAACCTGGATATGGGATGTTGTCTCCTTAACATTTACCCCATTTCCTTTCTTTTTCATATTTTTTTATTTGTCCTTTTTTGCATAAGGCTAAACATTGAACTATGTTCCTTGCATGTGACTATCTATGCTGACCTCCACCCCCTACCATCTTTAAAGGGATCATCTATGGGCCATTCATACTAAGTTTGGTTCTAATTGAGGTACTTTTCTGGTAGTTTCAGAGAATATCTTTTCACTGTTGAACTGTTCCCCACTAGTACTGGTAGCTATCTTGAATAGGGTGTGGACCTGTCAGACAATTTTTTGAAGAGGTCAATCAAAGGACCATTGATCAAGTCTGGCTCTAAGTAGCCTAGGAGTTTAAGAGAGGAATATCTTTGAAGATTTCTCCCAAAGGGAGAGAAGATCTTTGGAAAATCTTTCCCATAGGGTCCAATGTTATGCAATTTTAAAAGGGGACAGATCAAAGACTAATGTGACCAAGCTTAATAATTTGATTAGTAGTATCAGAAACAAGGATCTTTGAATATGGTCAAATGTTAAACTAGAGGTACTGTGGTCTGGTGGGCAACAAAATGATACCCCTACTCCCCCCTGAAGTACTTGCCTGGCAAACCTGAATTCACAACTTGTGGTTTGGGACATTGTTCTATTCTAAACTCTCATACAAAACTTGAAGTGGCAGTGACAAGTAGTAACACAGAAAACTGCTATGAAAAGTTCTACAACTGATGAAAGATGTAAAGAAATTAAGTACTGTAAACATAGTAATTTTCGCAGTGTACTAATTTTTGCTATTTTCCCAGTTGACAGAAAGTACTCAGTTGTTCTTAAGAACCGCGAAAATTGATTCCAAGGAATACGTCCTAGTTCAAGAAATGACGAAAATTAGCAACCATGAAAATTAATATGTGTACAGTAAATTGGTTAAACAGGAAGTAAATGTCTGGCAAATCTGAAATCATTACTTGAAATATGGGGCATACTGTGAAAGTACTATAGTTCATGGGGTTCCAATTTTCGTGAATTTCGTGGTTCACTTAAGCAACGAAATAAAAGTTCCAACAAAATGCAGTTTTCCCTAGATTTTTAATGGAAAGAATTCAAACCAAAAATTTAAGGACTCATGAAATGGTGATATATACAAAATGTATGAAAACCATGAAAATTGATGTCCACGAATAAAAGTACATCCAAAGTAGTCCTAGACATCTTTACAAAATTTGGAGTGACTGTGATTTTCAGTAAATGAGAAAACCGTTATGAAAAGTTTCTACAATTGACAGAAAATGAATTTGCTACTTGCAGTATGGGACCTCGTTTTAAGTTCACAAACAAAACTTCAAGTAGCAGTGATTAGTAGTTACTGAGAAAACTGTTATGAACAATTTCTACAATTGACAATTGTCCAAAAATTAATTATGTTTTGAATACAGTAAAACCTGCCTTAGTGACCACCTGTATTAAGTGACCTGTCTTATGTGACCAAGTTGTCTTTATCCCAAAGTAGTGATTTTCATATGGATTTAACCTGTATTAAGTGACAACCTGTCTTATGTGACTTTTTTTCAGAGTTCCCTTGGGAGGTCATATTAGACAGGTTTGACTTCAAGTTTTCCATAGGTTTTAATTGTTAACTTAGTTCGCCACCTGTGGCTATTTTTGATGAGGTGCAGACTTGCTGGACAATTTTTAAAGGAGATCACCCAAGGACTGTTATGTCCAAAGTTGGTTCCAACTGGTTCTAGAGAAGATCTTTGAAAAATCAGAGAACGCACCAAAGGTGCGAAAGCCGAGTTGCAAACATTTGTTATTTTCATAAGTACATGATCAGATAGGCAAATAGTTGCATATAAGCATATAAATTCTTTTATTTCAATCAGAGATTTATAATGGATTTTTTGAGGATGTTTGACTTTGTCCTAACTTGACTAAAAATTTGGCAGAGGTTATAATCTAGGTGATACATACAGCTGGTAACTGCATGAAGTCAAAACATTCCATTTTATTATTGCTGAAATTGTATAAGTATGTATCAGAATGCCTATTTTTCTAAAAATTTCCGTTTCTACTTTGGTATACATGGCAACCAGAAGCTCCACTATCCATTGCAACTCGTTTCAGACCACCTCTCAAAAAAAATTTGGGGCAGGGGTTCCCCTTATAATACAGGTTACATAACATATTGCTGAAATCAAAACATTCCAAGCCCCCCTTTCAAAGAAAAAAAAAATGGCAGGGGTTCCCCTTATAATCTATTTTATACATATTTCTGAAATTGTGAAGAAATATATGAAGCAGATTTTTTTTTCAAAGATTCAGTGTTCTGGTTTGGTTTCCATGGTAACTGAAAGCTCCACTATCCATTACAACCCATTTCAGACCACCATTCAAAAAAAATTGGGGCAAGGGTTCCCCTTATAAGGGAACAACCATTTGATTTTTATGGGGGGGGCTATGGTCAAATTTTCCATCCTGCCTTTTTATTTTTGGAAAATTGAAAGCCTGCATTTTTTTTTTGCGCGCTTACGCGCGCCTGACTTTTTCTTTTCAATATCCTTAAAATTATACAGCCAAATCTACCATCCTGCATTTTTTTTTTCAGGACAAGTACTGTCCTGGTTATTTTTTTCTAGATTTTTGGCGTCCTGCCTTTTTATTTTAAATTTGACCATAGCCCCCCCCTAAAAATCAAATGGTCGTTCCCTAATCAAGTTTATACATATTGCTCAAATCAAAACATCCCAAGTCCCCCTTTCAAAATAAAAATTTGGCAGGGGTTCCCCTTATAATCTAGTTTATACATGTTTCTAAAATCGTGAAGAAAAATATGTAGCACAATACTGTTTTTCTCAGATTCAGTGTTCTGGTTTGGTTTCCATGGCAACTGAAAGCTCCACTATCCATTAAAACCCATTTCAGACCACCATTCAAAAAAAATTTGGGCAGGGGTTCCCCTTATAATCTAGGTAATATGTATTGCTGAAATCAAAACATTCCGAGCCTCCCCCCTTTTTCATAAAAAATTTTGGCAGGGGTTCCTCTTATAATCTAATTTATAATGCTACAGAAAATATGTAGCAGAACACTTATTTTTTTTAAAATTCAGTGTTCTGGTTTATTTCCATGGCAACTGAAAGCTCCACTATCCATTACAACCCATTTCAGACCACCATTTAAAAAATTTTGAGCAGGGGTTCCCCTTATAATTCAGGTAATAGTGTAGCTGAAATCAATGATTTACAAAAAAATCAGAATACACAAATGTATTTTTTTCATTTAAGATTTTATTTTTACTGGACATTGCAAAATGAATACTTCACATGAAATTAATTACCTCCCTTAATTTATTACCTCTGACTTTTCAATATATCTTTTTTTTACGTTATTGTCATCCAAAAAAAGTGTGTTGGTGAATATAATTAGAACTTCTAAATGAATTAACATCTTAAAGCAATATAAAAACTACTTTTGTATGAACAATAAAACTTTTTTTTAGTTATTTTTGTTTTCAAATAAGACCAAACCTGTGATTTAAGGCTTTATTGAAATGTTTAATTTTTGTTACATTTTTTGAAGTTGTGACCTTGACCTTTGTCGCACAAACCTAAAAATTGATACGATTCCTCCTCTGATCATAACTCATGTCTATGCCAAGTTTCATTTGGATGTGTAATGTGGTTCTGGAGATATTGTGTGGAAACGGATAAGTCAAATTTTTGTTCTATTTTAAGAAGTTGTGACCTTGACCTTTGTCCCACAAACCTCAAAATCAATAGGGATCTTCCTCTTATCATAACTCATGTCTGTGCAAAGTTTCATTTGGATATGACATGTGGTTCTCAAGATATCGTGCGGAAACCAAAAGTTGACGCCCGGACGCCCAGACGCCCGGAGCCCAGACGCCCAGACACCATTCATCATATTATAAGCCGAGTTCGACTTCGTCGCAACTCGGCTAATAAAAAGTTTACAAATAGAGGATGGATTCAAGGTACGTAATTGTAAAAGCTCAACAGGTGATCTAATAAGACAAATTGTATAAATAATCCATAAAATTTGCAGATTACACCTAAAAGGATTTGTGGAAACAGGCTATATCAAAGCCTTAGAGCTCATAATACTTGCTGAATAAAATACACTGTGTATGACATATCAACCATTTGTCCTGACAGTACCTGTGTGTATTGTCTTCATGTTTTATGTACTTCATTGTAAGGGTACTCGTCTTGATAAGTTGGACTTTTTTCTAGTTTGACTTTTACTGTGAGTCTTTTTGCGTATTTATTTTTTAGCCATTCACCACACATAGGGGCAGGGTTTGGATCCAAGAAAACGAGTTTAACCCCACCACAATTTTTGCGGCTGTCCCAAGTAAGGAATATGTTGGTGATTGGCTTGTCTTCTTATAAAATTTTAGTTTCTTGATATTTGAGTTATTGGATGTGGTTTGTTTCCATTGATTTATTCACTTTTTTACCTTTTTGGGGCCATTTAGGGCTTGCTATATGGTGAGGTTCCTGGCTGTGTTGAAGACCATACAGTGACCCCTAGATGCTTTGTTTTGGGTCGTTTTAACCTGGATATGGGATGTTGTCTCCCTCACATTTACCCCATTTCCTCTCTTTTTCAAGTTTCACTGAAAGAATGCAGTTAAAATATATTGAAACAAGAGAATCTTTGTCAATGGACACTATGCCCCGCTACTGATCATAAATAATTAATGACCAATAGTGACATTTATTCTGTCATCTATACATCTAGAGGCTAACATGAAATTTTACCTACCAATCATCAAATATGTATGGTTGCTGGTAAAATTTCCAAAACTAAATGGTCTTAGAGAGTTTCATGAAATTTTACAAAGTTGGAATCAAGAATACTTGCAATCCATATTTGGAAAATGACTACTTTAAATGAAAAAAAAATGATTCACCATTGCTGCTAGGTAGAATTTCAAAAAAGAAGTGTTCTTTGAAGATTTCAGGAAATTTACCAAAATTGGAATAAAAGATTTTTGCAATTCAGTTATTGAAAAATTGAGTTTTGACAAAAAGAAATTCAAAAATATATGGTTGCTATGTAAAATTTCCAAAATTAAAGGTCTTAGAGAGTTTCAGGAAATTTACTAAAATTGAAATAAAAAATTTTTGCAATTCAGTTATTGAAAATTGGTGTTTTGACAAAAAGAAATTCAAAAATGTATGGTTGCTAGGTAAAATTCCCAAAATTAAATGGTCTTGGAGAGTTTCAGGAAAATTACCAAAATTGGAATCAAAGATTTTTGCAATTCAGTTATTGAAAATTGGTGTTTTGACAAAAAGAAATTAAAAAATATATGGCTGCTAAGTAAAATTTCCAAAATTAAAGGTATTAGAGAGTTTCAGGAAATTTACCAAAATTGGAATCAAAGATTCCATTTACAAAAATGGCTGTTTAAACATAAAGGTAAAAAAACATGCTAAGGAGAATTTCAAAAATTAAATTGATGAGCGCTATCAAAAATTCAATCATAAACTTCAAAGTCAATGAACCATGACCTTGAAGTCACAGCATCTGTTTGGCACTAAAACAATGCTGTTCATGTTATGATGTATAATTATACAAAGTTTCATCCAGATATCACACCTCCTTCAAGGAAAAGTACCTTCAACCTAAACCTTAACCTGTACTATATCAAATATTCACTCCTGATATTCTAAGTCAATGACCCATGACCCTGAGGTTACAGCATCCGTTTCATTCCAAAATGTTGCAGTTCATGTCATTGTCTATCTGTACACAAAGTTTCATCGAGAGATCATACCTCCTTCAAGGTAAACTACCTTCAACCTATACCTTAACCTGTAATCACTCCTGATATTCGAAGTCAATGACCCATGACCCTGAGGTCATAGCATCCGTTTCATTCCAAAATGCTGTAGTTCATGTCATGGTCTATCTGTATACAAAGTTTCATCAAGATATCCTACCTCCTTCAAGGTAAACTACCTTCAACCTAAACCTTAACCTGTAGTTTATCAAATATTCACTCCTGATATTCAAAGTCAATGACCCATGACCCTGAGGTCACAGCATCTGTTTCATTCCAAAATGTTGCAGTTCATGTCGTGGTCCATCTGCATACAAAGTTTCATCAAGATATTATACCTCCTTCAAGGTAAACTACCTTCAACCTAAACCTTAACCTGAGCATTACGGACGGACAATGTACACGAAAACTATATACCCCTCCTACTTCGTAGGCGGGGCATAAAAACATGATAACCTGCCATGTTTTTTCCATGATTTGCAAAGGGCATAACCCCAAAACAACTCTCTCATCTCATGATCTGAACCAAAAATAAGGTTGGATTAAGTTTTAGAGATAATAATTTCTACATTTTGCGTTTTTGTTCTAAAGTTATTAATCTACCTACAGACCAGCTTTCATTGTTGTATTACTTTATGATAAGTTTCTGAGAAATGAACATAAATTCAAAACTACTAAAGCATGAACATATTGATCAAAAGGGCATAATATTTTAGGTACTCCAACGAAGAATTTTTTAAACACATTTTGATGATTTATCAATTTTCAATGCACGAATACACAATGATGACATGGTGCATGAAGACGCACGTTTAGTGTTGTATTTAAATCACAACCTATACTTTTTAAATGCAAAGTTTCAAATAGATTCATGAATGCACATAGGTGCACGACAATTTTAACTTTTACATGTTTTTGCAGTTTTCTCGAATTTTGGTCATAATTAATCGTAAATAATGGTCAAAGCGTCGTAACTCCAAATAATTTTTGAACCAGTTTCTCCTTAGCTCTTATAGAACTGGTAAATGAGAAGATAATAAAATACCGGAAGTGGACTAATTGTATTTTTTTAATGATGATAATTTATCCTTATTCTGAATTTTTTAGAGATTAAAAGTTTAATGTCTAATTATTGAAGCAGATAGCTATCTTTTTGCACCATTACACTGATTCGATTCGAACATTTAATTTTTTCGTTGGAGTACCTAAATTTTTGGCTTTATCTGCAGTTATGCCCAAGGGCAAGATACTGAACAACTTTCACAGTTGTATCATAAATGGACCTAAATGCAACTCTAAACCACTGTTACTTAAGCATATGATGCAGGCGAAGCTTTCAAACTACCTTTACAGTACAGTGCATCCTCATTATATTGCCACCTTTTGGATCAGACAAAATTTTGGTGGTACACAAGGGTGGCAATATTTTGAGGGAATAAATTATTTACAAACTATGTAACTTTCTGAAAAATTGACTTAGATAATGGGTGGCAAAAAGTGAGGGAATGCAATAGACCATATCCAGGTTCATGGTCTGCACTTTCTAACTTATACTTTTAGACTGATCCCGGTATGGACATAAACTGGTTCCCGATTCCTTGTTGTAATGAGCACTAAGGAAAATAGAAATATTCTAACGTGAATTTTTCAAAAACGGAATTATTTCTGAGAAAATCAAAGTTGTCAACATATGAAGCAACAGGCGTAAAATATTTTGGAACATTTAATTAGAGATATAGCCAAAGGAAATAAATTTTTTCTGTCAGTGACATGGTCCTTAAGTAAAATAAACAGATAGTATAAAAGAAAATATTTTTATATCAGATGATTTCTAAGATTCAATAATCAGTACAAAATCACTTAAGATTAATTCAACTAGATCTGTTTGAATAAAACACCTACTTTGAAGTTTTAAATATCCTTAGTTGTCCACATCTAAGAAAGATAACTCTTACAAAGTGATAAATTAGGCAGTGCATACCAGATCATACCACGAACCTGGATATCACCTATTAAGGAGGATACCAGATCATACCACGAACCTGGATATCACCTATTAAGGAGGATCAACTAGATCTGTGTGAATAAAACACCTACTTTGAAGTTTTAAATATCCTTAGTTGTCCACATCCAAGAAAGATAACTCTTACAAAGTGATAAATTAGGGAGTGCATACCAGATCATACCACGAACCTGGATATCACCTATTAAGGAGGAGTTATATGAAGAGTGAGCACTGTACTTAACTAGAATTACCAATGATCAACTTTCCTTGTTATAAGACTAAGGACCTAAGCACAATATCAGTCAAGCATGACCTGTAGGTCAAAAGGTGTAGGTCACCTTACTTCACACTGCAGTACTAAACAACATCTACCTACAGACCTACTTTCTATCTTTTGGCCTTAATTTATTGTTGTATGGGTTATAGCTTTCTAGACATATTAGTCAGTGTCAAAAAGCCAAATGCACTACTAACAATAAGATCTACCTCCTAACATACTTTATTGTTTTACCTAGATCATTTGATTTTAAGGTCATCAATACATGAACAAAAGTGCTGATGTTCTGAATAAAGGTCTCACATATTAGTAAAATTATTTGACTTGGTAAAGAGTATTCATTATACTACAGTCTTTGCGAAATACATTTGAAATTTTTTATGGTAGTCTGTTAAGGGCATACGATACAGTAACAGGGGAGATAATAATGTTGTTATGTGGAGTGGTAATGTTTTCCCGATTTTCGTGACGTCGTTCAAAACATGGTCATGGATTTGAGGGAAAAAAGACCTTATTAGTTTGAAAAGTAACACGTACCAGTTTTATTCATTACTTCGAAATGCACTATCCAGGATCTTACTCACAACACATCTGTTAGATTTATATACAATGTAAAATTTTAACAACTCTTTATTATTATATTCACAAAAAGGTCTTAAATTTTACACCTAAATAAATGTCATGATAAGGTGGAGGGTTCCATGAAACATTGAAATGTACTGATGCAACGTGAATGATGGACTGTGTATTTGAACAAGTCGCACAACTGTAGACTTTGGTTGTGCAGGTGTAGCTACTAAGTTACTACAGTAGACTCCGCCCAATCGGATACAAGAATTGTCAGAAAAAAATATTCTATTTGCCGGAGTATTTGATTGTCCGGTAAACCCATTTTCGGCAATGGGGAATCATTCTGTTGGCAAGAAGGGGTTGAAATGTTGAAGGGCTTGTCACCATGTAGAAACTTTGTATCCTAGAACCTCATTTTTAGACATTTTGTAGTTAAAATCTTTTGTTTTCGTTGTAGAATCATTGTAAATTTGACAGATTACGTCACCATCGTAATCGGGTCAAACTGTGTATTGCCAGCTGACTGTTGGAAATTAAACAATGTATTCAAAAATAAATAAAACTATTTATGTATCTGAATAAACTTATTTTCCTCTGTTTTGTGTTTTTTATTTCCTCTCATCAGTGTGTAATCATTCCTTTATTGGATCGTTTAGTTACAATCTTCATCATGTGCTAAAAATAACTTTGGGTAAAGTCGGTTCGTAAACAAAATGGCGGCTGGTAGGTCAGCGATCGATCTTTGTAGAATCTTCCTGATTACACAATTTGGAGACTTTTTATAGAAATACACCATGATCTATGGACCTAGGACTGACTTCTTGTAATAAATTATGTCTAATAACCGCTGTGCGTTGTCTCACAGGAACTTCAAACAAATATGCAAATTATGCAAATGACTTCTCCTCGACATTTATCTCCCTTGCTCTGTTTTACACAAGAAATACAAAAAACCATTGACAAATCAAATGATTTTCGTCCAAAAAAATTAATTAAATACAAAAGCAATAGAAAGGAATTCAAATCATATTTTATTCTTTTATTAAATACATTTTGTCATTGATTTTCGTTGTACAGACATACAACAATATGCAAATTACCTCTGACTTCACGATCTCGCTGCCTAGACAGAAATACACAAAACCAAACAAAATTCTCACTATTAAAACTTATGAATACACAAAAACAAAAGAAATGAACACTATTTATGTTTTATTTTTTTATTAATTAGGTAATATTTATTGATTTCCTGGCAGATTTATGGCTTCGTCAACTGTTGACACTTCCGCCCGAATGTTTACCTGTAGTTACCTGTAATTAGAATATTCGATTTCAATTACTCTGATCAGCACAAGCCGCATATTTTTTATTCAAATAGGCGATATATTCTCTTATCCGATATCCAATTAGGCGGAGAAATTAACACTATAACTATGGGAAATGGTTTGGTGTTTTGAAATCATATTCGATTTGCCAATATATTCCTTTATCCGATATTCGATTTCATGGAGTCTACTGTACTATACAAAGTTAATAAATCAGGATTGGTTTGATTTACGAGACATGAAACTGGTTTAAATAGTTGGTAAAATGCCCCATCTATCTTCTGTACCTTCTAGAATAAAATTTATGTTGTTTTCATTTTTTTATTTCAATTTGGTCCTTTAATTACGTTAATTCAGGTTATAACTTCACTGTCCTAATTTTCCGTGCAGTAAGACTTGAAGAAAACACTTAATAATGGAACTAGAGAATCTCCTTCGTGAATAGGACACAAAGTTTCCTAGCAGACAAACTGCAAATAAACATTATGATTATTCATTTGATAGATTAATTGACAGGAGTCACTAGGAACGCATCCTCCTCAGCCAATGACATTCTACCGACTCTGACCTGCCGTTGGGTGTGGGGTTTTCTCACCATTCATTGAAGATCTTATGGTGGCTTTGAGTTGTTATTACTCCCGTTTGGGTCGTTGTCTCTTTGACACATTCCCCATTTCCCTTCTTTTTTCTACTATTAACTGGTACTTGCACGTAACTGGCCAAATGTTATTTAGACACTCAACTGAATTTACATAAACGGAGATAACATCGTCATATATTTTGTATGTATGGGTCACACAAACATAGACCCCACTTTCAAATATACAATACATTTATCGTCTTGCACCATGTGAGACCATTACTGGAATTGACAAAAAAAAAATTTGTAATATGCGATAACCAATAATATCAAAAATTTGTGACACTAACTTGCGACACTCTACCACCTGATGAGCTAATGCAAATAGAACAATGAAAAAATCGGCGGGTAAAAATGACGGACGTCATACCCAGAGAAATACAACGCAAGGTCATTTACCGTCAAAATATTAATTTGTGGTAATTTTTTACAGTTTTTCTCAAATATCTTAATAAACAGCTGCACCAAGTCGCATGATACAGCCGTCTTCACCCTTCAAAACTTTAATTGATTTAGGTAAGGGGTTCTCAATTCAGAAGCACCTATAACTGCCTAATTAAGCTTAATATCTCTCTAAGAAATTAATCTGCAAAGTTTGAAGTGAGCTGATCTAAGTACTTATCAGTAAGAGAGTGACATGTAAAAAAAATTGCACTAAAATTTACGAACAAACTCCCATAACTCTTGCAAGAAATACCAAAATTTCACGAAAAAGTATACAGAACATGAGGCCATCATATTCAATACCTCTACAAAGTTTGAAGCCATTTGGCTGAAGGGTTGTCAAGTTAAAGCGCGACATGTAAAAAATTGCCTTAAAATTGACGAATAAAGTCTCATAACTCTTGCAAGAAAATTCGAAATTTCACAAAATTGTGAGGACATCATACCCAATACCTCTACAAAGTTTGAAGTGAATTGGCAAAAGGGTTGTCAAGTAAGGGCATGACATGTAAAAAATTGCCTTACAATTGACGAATAAAGTCCCATTACTCTTGCAACAAAAATCGAAATTTCACGAAAAAGTATACAGATCGTAAGGCCAAATAAAAAAATAGGTGTAGTTCCGGTCACCCAACCGACCCTATTTTTTCCTGCCGACCCTAGACTTTTTTTTCACCCAAAAAGAAAAAAAATTAAACGAACGACCCTAGTATTTATGGCCACTTTTGACTGACAAAGTTTAAGTAGAGATCAGCGGCAAGATTGTAGTTATTCCGAAAATGTAAATCGTTATTATCATAGTTTATCAACTAGCAGAGTTTTTATTTACTTTATCGGAACCTTTTTATGAAGAATTTGATGAGAAACGAGCTCAAACGCCGCGAAAATTGAAGTTATTTCTCATCAGGAAGTTTTCATGCAATCATAAATTCGGAACGAGTTCGGCGCGGACTGTCGTATCTGTATTTATTTCACATGTTATTTAATATTTCAGAGGCTTCAAAGCCTATTTAACTGTTGCGGGATAAATTTAAAGGAGACCTAAACCTCTTCTTTTACATCTGTTGTGAATATAATATTGTCAAGAGTCAATGTGATATAAATAGTATATTGTCAGCTATATCGACACTTTACCAATCACATGGTTTGTTGACATCCTAAAAAGTTATGGCGGCTAATGAAATATTCGAGATTATGATATGAAAATATAAATTTTGGTGGAAATACACCTTCTCTTTATAACTGTTAGGAATTTTCCACTTCATTACAACCTATAGTATTTATCAAGTCCCATAGTGTTAAGAACGATCGTTTGGCTTGAACTGAGATTAAAAATCGATCATTTGGAAACTTGGACAAATCCTTAAGTATCCACACTCCTATCTCTAAATCATTTTTTGGGTAAAAATGTGGATATAATACATGGTTTTATATCATAGGTTACAATGCATTTGCATGTTAAGTATTATATATGATTTAAAAAAATTAAAAAATAAAATTTAAAAAAAATCCCGACCTACCGACCCTATTTTTTTCAGAGGGGTGACCAGAACCACACCTATTTTTTTTTTTTGGCTCAAGGACAACATACCCAATACCTCTACAAAGTTTGAAGTGAATTGCCTAAAGGTTTGTCAAGTTAGAGGGCGACATGTAAAAAATTGCCTTGAAATTGACGAATAAAGTCCCATAACTCTTGCAAGAAAAATCAAAATTTCACGAAAAAGTATACTGATCTTGAGGCCATCATACCCGATCCCTCTACAAAATTTGAAGTAAATTGGCCAAATGGTTGTCAAGTTAGAGCATGACATATGAAACGGACGAACAGACGGGCAGACACACGACAGACGGACGGACTGACAATGGTATACCATAATACGTCCAGCATTAGACGGGCATATAAAAACTAGCACATGGACCCCCTATTTTCTCCTTGGCTTTCAGAAGAATGTCACCAAGAGAACCAATTGCCAAATTATGAAGGAAAAATCAATAGTCATTTTTTTATATCTTGATTTCAATCCATGAATATAGGTATAATCCAACATTACATATACAAAAACTCCAAATAAGGGATATATCGGAAGTTGTTAATATGTTCTATCAAATCCCATTTAAAGGCGCTAAAATGAGCAACTCAGATAAAAGAAACAGAACTGAAATAGCCCAAGTACTTTGAAAATTACAATCATTTAAAAATTTCGATGAAAAATGCAAATTATTGGGTTTAACCCCAAAATTAGCAATTTTCAACGTTAAATATCTTAAAAAGTAAGTAATGATGGTATGTTTTTCTTTGCATATTTGGAATCCTCATATCAAAATTAATACAAGAGAAGGGGCAGTCGGAAACGACAGCTAATCCCCTCGCCCGTTTATTGAATGATTGTCTAGTATTATAAGCACTAAAGGAAGTTGTACCATTCAAGATCTGGCTTATTACTTAAATCTGAGCCAGTCATGCAAGAAATGAAGTGACCTTATTTCAATCAGGAGCCTCATACCTAAAGCATATGCATCTACTGATGAAAGATTAATCTTCTACAAGTTGTAGTATCTAAAATCTAGACTGTAACACAAACTTTATCCTTAGTCACTCATGCACAAAATGTAGGTCAAACTGACCTAATTTTTATATGGAGCTTTGTAACTTTACAAGATGCATCTACGTACAAAATATTATTATTCTACGAGTTGTAGTATCAAAAATCCAAGCTGCAGCACAAACCTTTAACCTAAGTCACTCATGCATGAAATTAAGGTCAAAGTGACTCAATTTTCATCTGGAGCTTCCTAACTTTACAAAACACCGCTACATACAAAATGTTATTCCTCTATGAGTTGTAGTATCCCAGATCTGGACTCTTATAAAAACTTTAACCTAAGTCGTTCATGCATGAAATGTAGGTCAAAGTGAACTAATGTTTATCTGGAGCTTCGTAACTTTAGAAGATGCATCTACATATAAAATATTATTCCTCTACAAGTTGTAGTATCCCAGATCTGGACTCTTACAAAAACTTTAACCTAAGTTACTCATGCATGAAATTTAGGTCAAAATGACCTAATTTTTATCTGGAGCTTCGTAACTTTAAAGACTCATCTACATACAAAATATTATTCTTCTACAAGTTGTAGTATCCCAGATCTGGACTCTTACAAAAACTTTAACCCAATCCACTCATGCATGAAATATAGGTCAAAGTGACCTTATTTTTACCTGGAGCTTCGTTACTTTCCAATACGCATCTACATACAAAATATTATTCTTCTACAAGTTGTAGTATCCCAGATCTGGACTCTTACAAAAACTTTAACCTAAGTCACTCATGCATGAAATGTAGGTCAAAGTTACCTAATTTTTATCTGGAGCTTCATAACTTTACAAGACGTATCTACATACAAAATATTATTTCTCTACAACTTAGTATCCCAGATCTGGACTCTTACAAAAACTTTAACCTGAGTCACTCATGCATGAAATGTAGGTCAAATCCACCTATTCTTTATATCAACCTCAAGTACTCTTCAAGATGCATCCATGGACGAAACATTGTCCATCTACGACTTGTTATTCAAAAGATATATGGTCTTAAGTTTGAACAGACGAACGGGTCAAACGCTATATCCCCTCCCCAACTTGTTGTGAAAAAATCAATATGGGATCTATACTGTATCGTATGCCCTTAAGGCTTATCAGACCCATCAAATGGCTATTGGACCAAAAGTTACCATACATTTGGTAAATCGTCATGTTTTTTTCCGCTATTGGTTTATCAATACTTAGCACTTCCTGTCTGGAATGTTCTTTCGTCTCAGCAGTAGTCAATTTTATCAATTGGAAGGAGATTTTTGACAGACAATATTAATGTTAACGAAATAGTCTCAAATCTACCAGATGATTGTCATTTATGCAGCCTGAAACCTCATAGCAATTTTTTTAACTTTAGTGCTGGAACAATAAAGGACTTTCAAGCAGACACTTCACGATTATTTACAGGTCCTTCTGCCAAAATGTTTGTTTTGTCTGTCAGACAGACGTATTTCATGAAGATTGTAATACTACCTCTTGGAAAGTACTGTTGCCTATAAATCCGCCTGATTCATTGAAAGTACTTTGATAATACCTTTTTCTGTTTCTTTTCGTCTTTCTGATGAATCACCGACAATTCTGCATGTTTTCCTTCCTTTTTCACATTCTGACAAATGTTGAACTATAAAGGAAATTATATTTTTGCAATGGTCATTTATTCTACAAAGACAAGTTTTAAAACATTCACACAATATTTGAATTGAACATCTAGCTATAGCTTGAAGAATAGCTAGGATATCACTATGATCATGCTTACCCTTGCGGAGCACCTGATGATACCTCTAGGATTTTTTTTGGGTTCACACTGCAAGTGCTTTATAGTTTTTTGGTGATCATGTTCACTGGGGCTGGTAACATACAATGTTTTGATTGTCCGCGCCCCGACTATGTACGTACGTGTGCCATCACTTGACTATGTACATGTAGTCAGGGCGCAGACAATCAAAAGATCGTATGTTACCGGCCCCTGTGATCATGTTCATTTCTGTTTATTTGTTTTGTCATGTTGTTTCCATCTGTGTTACATCTGAATTGCTGTGTTTTGTGGTTTTGATTGAAGAATTTTTGCCTTCTAACTTTTAACTTCAGAATCTGTTCCCCAATGTATATCATTCCTGATGTAGAAACAGATAAAATACTATCTTCCTTGAGGTTATAAGTTCCTCTTAACAAAGACTTTTACCAATTCCAAATACAGTGAAACCTGTCTAAACCGAACCCCTTTGGGACTGAAGATTTTGTTCGGTTTAGACTGGTGTTCGGTTTACACAGGTTCAAAATATAGAGAAATTGATAGAAAGGGTCTTCATATTATGTTTGGTTTAGACAGGTTTTCGGTTTTGTCAGGGTTCGGTTTAGTCAGGTTTCACTGTAATATACAATTTTTGAATGAAGACCCATGTTGTTGCTACAGTGAATATGTAATGTTTTTAATATTTACTGAGAAATGAAATTTGATATTTACAAACCAACTTGGTAAGTCTTTGAATATCAGGAAATGGATGCCTGGAAGTATGCAGGGCTTTCCATCAAATTAATTCAAAATGACATAATGCTTGCATGAAGAAATAATCTTGCATATTTTGAGGGAATTATCCACCAGATTATTGAAACTTTAAACAGATAAAATTACCCATATTGTTACAAAGCCTGGTCTTTTTCTGTTCACATTCACAGATCATCCATTTGGATAAAATACACTCTGTCAGAGAGCTGTACCCTTTGTTTAATTCTTTTGGTAGTTCTAACTTGACCCCATGTTTATATTTCAAATGTCTATGATGTGATGCACTACAAACAGTATTGAAATGACAGACCTCACAATTCTTCAGCCTGAAATATTAAGAAAAATACATTCTTTCAAATTAATGCAATGCAACCAGGGATGGGGTCAATTACATTGAAAAGTAATTAATTAAATTACAATTACTTTCCCAAAATGCTCAATTAAATTACAATTACAATTACAAGGATTTTGGAATGTAATTAATTAAATTATAATTACTCTGCAAATGTAATTAATTAAATTACAAATTACATTTGAAGCCAACATTTTGTATTTGTTATTTATTTTCAAAAGTTATTTATCGTACTATCAAATGAAAAGGACTCTAAGAGCCATAAAAAAGCATTTCATACCTATTATTGCAAAATTAATAAACTACCAAAAAGTTGACCAATGTGATTACTGATAAACTTTATTTTGTGGTCAGATCTGTTCGGTAATTTTGTTATTACCCTTATTTACATCAAATATTCAAATGTATTGTCCTCTAGCCTAAACATATCAGACTCAAAAAAGTTTATCGATTCTCTCTACTGTGTGAAGGTTATAAACTGACTGGTAAGTTAACTCAGTAATATTTGGAATTATTTTGAATTCCCTCAATTCGCAGGCAGCTAGCATGTATCTAACTTTCATGTATAACTATTACTTGAATGTGTGAGTAAAATATTTATAACAGCTTAGCAGACAGTTAAAACGCATCAACCATCTTTGTCAACAGAACATTAATTTGATTAGAAAGGTGTCATTTTGGTTTGCCCACTTTTAATTATAGGCAAAATAAAGAGTTGTTTTAACAATTAAAGTTTGTTTCTAACTTGTATTTAATATTTATCTGTATACCAAGATGACATGTTAACAAGAATAAAATAAATTGAAATTTTAAATAATTTTCATGTCAATTTTTTTTTTTTAGTATAATAATATTTTAACAAAATAATACCGTTTCATGGGTACATTGATGACAGGAAATAAATAGTTTATATAAAATAATGTTAAAAATCATTAAAATTTTAGACTTTCTACATGTATTTAAAAGGTTGGTTATAATGGCTAATGGCAATAATCATGTCATTTAGACACTAATCAAGTCTTGTTAATCACCAACACAAAAGTAAATATGACAAACAACTGGTTAGAAGCCATATTACTATAGGTATTTATAATAAAATTTATTAAAACAAATTTTTAACTGTTTACACAACAATAATTTTAAATTCAATTTATATTTCAAACCTTAATTTAATATCAAGAGTTGCTCTATTAAAACATATAAAAATTTTAAAAAATGCACCAGAGGAAACAGCAATTTGCACAATGTCCACATTTAATAAAGGGCTACGCCGAGCCCAGCATGATACGACCGCAGCATGTCGACCACTGAAATTTCAACAAAAGTAGTTCAAAGTGAATGTGGACACAGTAAAGAGCTTGACAAAATAATTAGATGGACACAAAAAGAAGCTTGACACAGTTATTAGCTGATCACTTACTGATGAAAAAAACATAAGAGNATGTGTTTTTGTTTGTCGGCCTTAAATCCTAAACATCAGGCCTCAAGAAGCCGTTCCCCAGGCCGTAACATGGTGGAGAACTTAAAAATTATCCCTGTTTTATACTTTGGATAGACTTTTGAAGCGAGAATTTCTCATATTTTGGATATTTCGGACTTTGAAAATTTTTAACCATGTGTGCAGATCTTCAGCAATGATGGCTACCGATTAAACTTTATTTCACAATTTTCGGAACTTTGGACATGTAATTTTTTGGAATTTGGAATTAGTTTCAACCAGCCAGACCATGTCTCGTCATTGTGTAACGTAAATGTATTCTGTGTATGGATGGATTTAAATCTGAATGTTTGTGAGACGCACGTGTTGTGTATTGATCCATGTGAACTTTTATACTTGTATATATTTAGAGTTACATAAATTTTGATTATCTATTGATAAACTTTACCTGTTGTATGACCGTATTTTGATTAATGTACTCACTCTGACTTTTGAAGTTTGTTTGAAGATGCCGACCCACGGAACTCTGTTATTTACCGTTGATAGTTTGTGTAGATTTATTGATTGAAATGTGTATTTCATGAGATTCCGTTACCGAAATATTTTTAATTCCAGTTTTGACTATTTCGTTTGCATTTGAGATTATAAACCTCATTTGCATATCTGTTCATAAATATTTAAAGTTTGTCTACATTTGAAGGAATATTTTCCAGACCGTTTTAATATTAATGTGTTTATATTGTTTGCATGTGAGGTTCACCTCATTGCAAGTCGTTTAATGATCGTCCCGTCGTAAATTATTTGATTCAACGTTTTGGTGATGATTGCATCGCCATGCTTAGAAATTTTCTTTATAGTATGTTTTGGACTTATTTTAATGTTTAACTGGACATTGTTTCATATGCACGTGCATGTGTGATGATTGCTTCTGCATATGCACCTCTACACGGGTGATGATTGTTGCATTTCCATTTTCATGTTCCGGCAGTTGGAGATCTGATATGCACGTGAATGTGTGATGATTGCTGTCACTGAAAAGCGTTATGTTTGGACAGTGCTGCATATGCACCTCTTCATGAGTGATGATTGATGTATTTCCGCATACATATTTCTCGATTTGGTCATAAAAAATTAACTACAATATATTTGGACAAATTTTCAGTCAATATGACACATTTTTATTGATTATATGTCCACTGAATGTCAGTTAGTTTCGTCAGGAGCAGTGAGATATGTACCAGAAATAAAACCTAGTTGTAAAGAGTTTGGAGGTCTCTGCTGGACTTATCGAGTATACAGCTATGACGATTTGCTGGTGCTTGCCATGTGTTTTGGAGTAAATGCATTGTTGTGGAAGATGCTGGACTGTTAATGGACACCAGAGAATTTTAGATCGGAGGATCATATGAAAACAAACGACCATTTTGTAAAATTAGAGAAATTTTGTTTTTCGGGGGCGGGATGTTATATGTATGTATTGTATGGTCGTGAGTTTTTGTAGTGAGAACGGAGAGTGTGAGTTATGTCCCTTTTACTGTGATTTGTTACTGTTATGTGACGTCATCTTTGTCTGGATAAATGTTTTAATGGAATCTAATGTGTTTTTGTTTGTCGGCCTTAAATCCTAAACATCAGGCCTCAAGAAGCCGTTCCCCAGGCCGTAACACCTTCATGGTCGAAAAATTGATGTGAATTCTCAAACTGACTAAATCAGAAAACTAAACATATTCAATAGACTGTGAAATTAGGGTTAGTGACAAAAGCAATAGAGCAGACAATCAAGAATCACCAAAAATGAAAAACTCAGTGACCACTGACAGATACTGAAAAACCAAACATGTTCATTAGACCGTGAAAATGAGGTCAAGGGCTAAACAAACAGCTGTCATGTTCCATTTTGAGATACTGGGAAACTTAACATGATCACTGGACTGTGAAATTGATGTCACAGACAAAAACCATATAGCAGACTGTCATGTACTACTCAAGACCAACCTATATACCAAATATCATTGATCTACCACTTATAGTTACTGAGAAACTAAACTAAGCACAAAAACTAAACATGTTCATTGGACAGTGAAATTGAGGTCACAGACAAAAACCATATAGCAGACTGTCATGTACTACTGAAGACCACCTATATACCAAATATCACTGACCTACCATTTATATAGTTACTGAGAAAATGACCTAATCACAAAAACTTAACATGAAAGTTTACGCCGCCGCCGTCATACTTTGTACGCATATGTCTCGATTTCCACGCCTTTCGTCGCGGGCGAGACAAAAATTTAAGGACTCACAAAATGGTGATATATATGAAAACCATGAAAATTGATGTCCACGAATAAAAGTACATCCAAAGTAGTCCTAGACATCTTTACAAAATTTGGAGTGACTGTGATTTTCAGTAAATGAGAAAACCATTATGAAAAGTTTCTACATTTGACAATTGCCCAAAAATTAAGTATGTTTTGAATACAGTAAAACCTGCCTTAGTGACCACCTGTACTAAGTGACCTCCTGTCTTATGTGACCAAGTTGTCTTTATCCCAAAGTAGTGATTTTCATATGGATTTAACCTGTATTAAGTGACAACCTGTCTTATGTGACTTTTTTCAGAGTTCCCTTGGGAGGTCACATCAGACAGGTTTGACTCCAAGTTTTCCATAGGTTTTAATTGTTAGATTAGTTCGCCACCTGCGGCTATTTTTGATGAGGTGCAGACTTGCTGGACACATTTTTAAAAGGAGATCACCAAAGGACTATTATGTCCAAGGTTGGGGTTCTAGAGAAGATCTTTGAATAAAAGTTACAAATAGAGGATGGATTCCAAGTACATAATTATAAAAGCTCAACAGATGATCTAATAAGACAAATTGTATAACAAATGTGGACCCAAATTGATGTCTCGCCCGTCCCTACTTGGTCGCAAAACTGATGTGAAAATCAAACTGCCTAAATCTGAAAACTTAACATGTTCGATAGACTGTGAAATTAGATTAACTGACAAAAGCAATACAGAAGACTGTCATGTATCACCCAAAACAAAAATGCCAAATATCAGTAACCTACTGATAGATACCGAGAAACCAAACATGTTCACTAGACCATGAAAATGAGGTCAAGGGCTAAAACAAAATAGCATGCTGTCATCTTCCATCTAGGATAAACCCACATATCAAATATCATTGACGTTACATTAATACAGTGGAACTCCTGAAAACCGGCCCCTCTAAACACCGGATTCCGCTATACCGAACGGTATGTTTCGGTCCAGAATTTTTACCTATATAAATACATGTAGGTAAAAAATTCCTCTGAAAGCCGGCCCCCTGAATTCCGAATTCCGGCCATATAGATCGGTCCCAAACGTATATTTTCTTCTTAAATTGAACTCTGAAAACCGGACGACTTTTTCCGCGGACAATGAAATCGACCAAGTTTATTAAATTTGTCAGAAATCTCTTGCCATCTTGATTGATAAATAACTGTATTTGAACAGATTACCAACAATATTGATTGAAATTTACAATAACACAGGGAAATATACTGAAATAGTTAAGTCACAGCCTAAACTGACCTTAAATATCATATATAACATGTCCGGTATTAGAGTTCGGAATTTGAAGACCGGATTTCGGAACCTCCGAAAACCGGAACCTCGTAAAACTGGCCGATTTCTTTGGTCCCGACGGAGGCCGGTATTCGGAGGTTCCACTGTATATACTAGGAAACTTAACATGATCACTGGACCGTGAAATTGAGGTCAAGGACAAAAGCCATCAGACAGACTGTCATGTACTACCCAAGACCAACCTACATACCATATATCATTGACCTACCACTTATAAGTTACTGAGAAACTAAAATAAGCACAAAAAGTTAACATGTTCACTGGACCGTGAAATTGAGGTCATAGACAAAAGCCATATAGCAGACTGTCATATACTTCTCAAGACCAATCTACATACCAAATATCATTGACCTATCACTTAAAGTTACTGAGAAAATGACCTAATTACAAAAACTAAACATGGTCACTAGACCATGAAATTGGGGGGTCAAGGAGAAAAGCCATATGACCGACTGTCATGTACTACCTAAGACCAACCTACATACCATATATCATTGACCTACCACTTATAGTTACTGAGAAAATGACCTTATCACAAAAACTTAACATGCTCACTAGACCGTGAAATCGAGGTCAAGGACAAAAGCCTAATGACAGACTGTCATGTCCTACCTAAGACCAACCTACATACCATATATCAATGACCTACCACTTATAATTACTGAGAAACTAAACTAAGCACAAAAACTTAACATGTTCATTGGACTGTAAAATTGAGGTCACAGACAAAAGCCATATAGCAGACTGTCATGTACTGCTCAAGACCAACCTATATACCAAATATCATTGACCTACCACTTATAGTTACTGAGAAAGTGACCTAATCACAAAAACTTAACATGAAAGTTTACGCCACCGCCGTCATACTTTGTATGTATATGTCTCGCTTTCTGCGCCTTTCGTCGCGGGCGAGACAAAAATTCAATAAAATTTGAAGATTACATCTATAAGGATTTGTGGAAACAGGCTATATCAAAGCCTTAGAGCTCATTATACTTGCTGAATAAAATATGACAAATCAACCAAGTTTCAATGAAAGAATGCAGTTAAAATATATTGAAAAACATGATAACCTGCCATGTTTTTCTATAATTTTCAAAGGGCATAACCCCAAAACAACTCTCTCATCTCATGATCTGAACCAAAAATAAGGTTGGATTGATATGAAAAAGAAAGGAAATGGGGTAAATGTCAAGGAGACAACATCCCATATCCAGGTTAAAACGACCCAAAACAAAGCATCTAGGGGTCACCGTACGGTCTTCAACACAGTGAGGAACCTCACACCATATAGCAAGCCCTAAATGGCCCCAAAAGGTTAAAAAAGTGGATAAATCAATGGAAACAAACCACATCCAATAACCCAAATATCAAGAAACTAAAATTTTATAAGAAGACAAGGACAAGTCAATCACCAACATATTCCTGACTTGGGACAGGTGCAAAAATTGCGGCAGGGTTAAACTCGTTTTCTTGGATCCAAACCCTCCCCCTATGTGTGGTGAATGGCTAAAAAATAAATACACAAAAAGACTCACAGTAAAAATCAAACTAGAAAAAAGTCAAACTTATCAAGACGAGTACCCTTACAATGAAGTACATAAAACATGAAGACAATACACACAGGTACTGTCCGGACAAATGCTCGCAGTTACTGACAGCTAGCTAAGGACATAATTTCCGTTGACTATGATATCAAGCCTTGTTACATATGAAACTTCAATTGAAATACTTCTAAATAGATTTGGTATAACAACGTCATAAATTATGAAAGAAGAACATGATATTGTGCAATGCCAAATACTGCCAATATGAAAAATTGTTTAAATCTAGTTGTGGTGTAAAGCAGTTAATAGATGATCAATATTTTTGCCAACAAAATTTAACAACAATGCTGTATTTATATCCTTTATAAATAAGTTTGTTCAACGGATTAATAAGTTTTGAAGGACAATTTTTGAATTTATGCGCTTTGTAAATGATATTGCCATAGAAGTTTGGATGTGAAATGCCCTGATGTATAGGAGCCCTGCATGTAGAACCAAATTTTTTTAATAAGTCAAAGTATCTATAATAAAATTTAGAGAATATTTTTATCAATTTATGATATCTAAACTATGAGTTTTAGAGATAAGCAACTTACATAACAATTTCGAACATTTTGCATTTTTGTTCTAAAGTTATTAATCTACCTACAGACCAGCTTTCATTGTTGTATCACTTGATGATGTTTCTGAGAAATGAACATAAATTCAAAACTAATGAAGAGTTACTAAAGCATGAACATGTTGATCAAAGTGGCATAATATTTGGCGTTATCTGCAGTTATGCCCAAGGGCAAGATACTAAACACCTTTCACAGTTGTATCATAAATGGACCTTAATGCAACTCTAAACCACTGTTACTTAAGCATATGATGCAGGCAAGGCTTTCAAACTACCTTTACAGTAAAGTGCATCCTCATTATATTGCCACCTTTTGGATCAGACAAAACTTTGGTGGTATACAAGGGTGGCAATATTTTGAGGGAATAAATCATTTACAAACTATGTTACTTTCTGAAAAATTGACTTATAATAATGGATGGCAAAAAGTGGGGGAATGTAATTAAGGAGGAGTTATATAAAGAGGGACCACTGTACTTAACTAGAATTACCGATGATCAACTTTCCTTGTTGTAAGACAGAAGGACCTAAGCAAAATATCACTCAAGCATGACCTGTAGGTCGAAAGATGTAGGTCACCTTACTTGACACTGCAGTACTAAACAACATCTACCTACAGACCAACTTTCTATCTTTTGGCCTTAATTTATTGTTATATGGGTTATAGTTTTCTAGACATATTAGTCAGTGTCAAAAAGCAAAATGCACTATGCACTACTAACAATAAGATCTACCTCCTAACATACTTTATTGTTTTATCTTGATCATTTGATTTTAAGGTCATCAATACATGAACAAAAGTGCTGATGTTCTGAATATAGGTCTCACATATTAGTCAAATTATTTGACTTGGTAAAGAGTATTTTTTATACTACAGTCTTTGTGAAATACATTTGAAATTTGGTGGACATTTGGTATGGTAGCCTGTTAAGGCTTATCAGACCCATCAAAAGGTTATTGGACCAAAAGTTACCATACATTTGGTAAATCGTCATGTGTTTTTTTCCATTATTGGTTTATCCATAATTACCACTTCCTGTCTGGAATGTTTTTTCGTCTCAGCAGTAGTCAATTTATCAATTGGAAGGAGATTTTTGACAGACAATATTAATGATAACAAAATAAAGTCTCAAATCTACCAGATGATTGTCATTTATGCAGCCTGAAACCTCATAGCAATTGGTTAAACTTTGGCGCTGGAACAATAAAGGGCTTTAGGGCAGACACTTTATGATTATTTACAGGTCCTTCTACCAAAATGTTTGTTTTGTCTGTCAGACAGACGTATTTCATGAAGATTGTAATACTACCTCTTGGAAAGTACTTTTGCCAAAAAATCGGCGTGATTCATTGAATGTACTTGGATAATACCTTTTTCTGTTTCTTTTCGTCCCTCTGCTGAGTCACCAACAATTCTGCATGTTTTCCTTCCCTTTTCACATTCTGACAAATGTTGAACTATAAAGAAAATTATATTTTTGCAATAGTCAATTATTCTACAAAGACAAGTTTAACAAATTCACACAAAATTTGAATTGAACTTCTAGCTATAGCTTGAAGAATAGCTAGGATATCAGGATGATCATGCTTACCCTTTCGGAGCACCTGATGATACCTCTAGGTTTTTTTTAGGTTCACACTGCTAGTGCTTTATAGTTTTTTGGTGATCATGTTCATTTCTGTTTATTTGTTTTGTCATGTTGTTTCCATCTGTGTTACATCTGAATTGCTGTGTTTTGGGGTTTTTGATTGAAGAATTTTTGCCTTCTAACTTTTAACTTCAGAATCTGTTCCCCAATGTATATCATTCCTGATGTAGAAACAGATAAATTACTATCTTCCTTGAGTTTATAAGTTCCTCTTAACAAAGACATTTACCAATTCCAAATACAGTGAAACCTGTCTAAACCGAACCCCTTTGGGACTGAAGATTTTGTTCGGTTTAGACAGGTGTTTGGTTTACACAGGTTCAAAATATAGAGAAATTGATAGAAAGGGTCTTCATATTATGTTAGGTTTAGACAGGTTTTCGGTTTTGTCAGGGTTCGGTTTAGTCAGGTTTCACTGTAATATACAATTTTTGAATGAAGACCCATGTTGTTGCTACAGTGAATATGTAATGTTTTTAATATTTACTGAGAAATGAAATTTGATATTTACAAACCAACTTGGTAAGTCTTTGAATATCAGGAAGTATGCAGGGCTTTCCATCGAATTAATTCAAAATGACATAATGCTTGCATGAAGACATAATCTTGCATATTTTGAGGGAATTATCCACCAGATTATTGAAACTTTAAACAGATAAAATTACCCATATTGTTACAAAGCCTGGTCTTTTTCTGTTCACATTCACAGATTATCCATTTGGATAAAATACACTCTGTCAGAGAGCTGTACCCTTTGTTTAATTCTTTTGGTAGTTCTAACTTGACCCCATGTTTATATTTCAAATGTCTATGATGTGATGCACTACAAACAGTATTGAAAGGACAGACCTCACAATTCTTCAACCTGAAATATTAAGAAAAATACATTCTTTCAAATTAATGCAATGCAACTTAAATTTGCAAAATGACAAAATACTGAAGTTGTAGTAAATTTGTGTTTCTGCAAAAATCCATTTCGACAACTTATGTCTCATCGGTCCAAATAAAAATTGTGAAACTTGAGGATGGTATGCATAAATATGCCCAAGTTTAATATGGTGGTGTGGTGTAAAAGTAATGATATTTTTGTCTATAAGACAAATATGATACCCCCCATATACATTGAAAGAGATAAATATGGAGGAATTCAACAATCTATATTTCAGTAAAAAAATACAAATTTCAGAAGCCTTATATTTCAAACCTTTGATACATGTATAAATGAGATGCAAATTAAAAACTTAATATCAGAAAATCAGAAAGTACTGCGAATCACTAGATGCTTTGTTTTGGGACGTTTTAACCTGGAGATGGGATGTTGTCTCCTTGACATTTACACAGTTTCCTTTCTTTTTCATTTTTTTAAAAAGTATCCATTTTCTTCACTATTTATGTTTTTTTCTATCCAAATAACTAATTTTTGGAACATTTAATAATAATTTCAAATATCAAGTAACCTTTTTTTTTATAAAAACCCTCAAGAAGTAACTTACACAGCATGGTCTGGTGATGACAACGGCTCGTTACACTCTTTACATATACAGGGAAAACCTCCATTAGTTAGGTCCAATTTAATTTTTTTATTGCAGAAATTGGTATGTGGTAATTCTGTCACTTCCTGTGGTGTGCTAGCTATGAATGAATTACTAGTTGGTAAATCTCCACTACTATGAACAATTTCGACAACTGGTGATGGTTTCAAATTCTGTGCAGTACTAGTCTCCGATGAATTTCTTTGATCTAGAAAAAATAAGGCCTAAAATAAAAATATCTGTATTTCTGTTAACTGTCTGGAACTAATTTGTGCGTACCCTAAAAAAATTTATAGGCAATTTCTAACAAGCATTGTTGCAATCAAAATGTCTTAATTACATGTATCTTAACAATTTAAATCTGTAGAAAAAAGATATGCCTACCAACACTATATTTTATAGCTTGTAGAGGAAACATGGGTACAAATTAGGGATGGCAACGAGTACTCGAATACTCGTTTCGATGGCAAGTACTCAAGTACAATTTTTGTACTCGAGTACTCGGCCTATTCAAAAATTCACAGATATTTTCAAAATTTAATTAAATGTATTCTAAGTATCTTCTCAATATTTTTTCTTCTCTTATACATTGTACACTATGTATTTTCATTTTCTATTTATTGCACCTTATATGCATTCGCCTGATATTTTGCATCCCCTTCCATGTGCATCGCAGTTATTCTCTTTTCGTGTTTCTAAAATTTGCTAATCAATCATTAATTTTAAATCAAAGAAATTTCAAAAATTCAACCTTTAAAATTTAATCACCTATACTTATTGTTTTGTTATATTCTGCATTCTTCAAAACCTTTCTTAACAGATTCCAAGTCATACTTTAAATATTTTGCAACATGTCCATTCAGTTTAAGTACCGTCAAAACTGACTTTTATTTTGCAGGACAAGCAACGTTGATTATATTCTTAATCAGAAAGACCCCTCACTGACATAATTTAATCTAGATCAAAGCAAATTTTCCTACAGTTCAAGCTGTTAGTCGTTTGTTTGCCAATTAGTGTTTGATTGTTTGATGTATACAACAGGTGATTTTCTTGAGTACTAGTAATTCAAATTGACAATGTTTTCTGAAGAAAAAAAAACATGCCAGAATGGTTTCAACAAAAGCCCAGAAGACCTACGTTGCAGGTCCTTGTCCCACATTAAAAGAATGGTGGCTATACATTATCAATTATAATGATCCGAGAACTCGAGTACTCGCGAGTATTTTTACCGAGTACATCCCTAGTACAAATATATGCCTTTTTCTTTGGCCTAAGCACGGAATAATTAAGAAAACATTTTCATTTCCATCTGTCATGAGAAATCTGACAAAATTATGTTCAAGTAGAAAATACTAGGCTTTCATAAGACTGCATTTCTAGCCTGGATAATGTTGTAGTAAAAAGGTGAGACTAAGAAAATCAATGATAAAATATTGATACTATAACTTGAAAACACATTGGAATAGGAAGTTATGCAAACAAAATAAAAATATTGATAGGTTAAAGGTATGATTTAAAAGATATACAGTAAATGCCTCTTCAAATCTGTGGACATTCTCAAGCTGCACTATAAAATTAATCAGCAAAATGAATCAAACTCCATCAAAATATGATATTTTCTGAATGTTTAGTATGCAAAGTTGTGAAAAATTTAACCATAGTTTTGAAATGGATGGGAAACAAACCTCATATTCTATGAACATAGAAATCAGCCTCAGCCTGCTAAGCTGACCTCATTTCACAACATTGTTACATGTTAAATATGCTAGTAAACAGGAATGGACTCATCATTCTTTTTTAACAGCTAGATTCATATTCATGTATAAAATGTAGGTCAATGGCAGTATCCAAAGCATTTACTGCAGCTGTCATCCCAATGCATTGTACAAACCAATGGTTGATGTGGGACATGGCAGGAATGGACTTTTACCATTCTACCTAATCAAATCGCTGATGCGTAAATTATGGGTCACAACCAGTATCCGACACATGTATTGTTATCATTAATGTGGGACATGTACCGGTTATGCTTCAGATTCTGTCTGTGACCTACATTTTACGCATAGGTGACTTCGTTAGGTAGAATGATTAAAGTCCATTTCCGCTTCCATCAACCATATTGGTATGTATGATGCATTTTGGAATGACAGCAACAATGCAGGTGTAACCTATTTTACGTATGAGCGACTTGGTTAGGTAGAATGGTTGAAATTCATTACAACTTACTGACATAACCCACATCAACTGTCTTGGTATGTATGATGCATTTTGTGATAACAACAACAATGCATGCTTTGAATGCTGTCTGTGACCTACATTTTATGAATGAGTGACCTGGTTAGGAAAAATGGTTAAAGTATATTCATGCTTACTGACATGTCCCACATCAACCATATTGGTATGTATGATGCATTTTGGAATGACAATAAGAGTGCATGCTTTAGAAGCTGTCTGCAACCTACATTTTACACATGAATGACTGACTTAGGTAGAATGGTTATGAAGTCCATTTCTGAATACTAACATGTCCCACATCAACCATATTGACATGTATGATGCATTTTGGAATGACAGCTACAGTGAATGATTTGCATGCAGTCTGTGACCTACATGAATGAATTTATGCATGAATGAACCTGTTTAAAAGAATGTTATAGTACATTCCTGTTTACTGACATGTTTAACATGTGACAATTCTGTTCAATGAGGTGAGCTTAGCAGGCCAGGGGTTAAAAAAATTTTCAAAACATTACTGTTCCGGGACTTGTAGCTAAAAGAAATTCACTGATCCTGACCAAATTTTTAGTGGTCCATACAGACTTGCCCAAATTTTGAAGCAAATGAAGTAGGAACCAGTATTTTTTTCACTTTTCCCATATAGTTACATGTTAATGGTATCAATGATTTAATAGAATCTGATGCCACAATGTTAATAATTTTGGTCTATAACAAATTCGTCTTTTGACTGATATCATATAAAAAATTGAGGATCTTCTATCAGCTTCTTTTTCCTAAGAAAAATTCATACTCTCTCTGCTGGCCTTAATACAAGTTTCTGGTCAAATATCATGGAGATCTTTTTTACAATACATTTGAAGCCAGTTCTTGCACTGGGCACAAAAAAAATCAAGAGATTCATATAAATGACAATAAAAAAAATTGATCTTCAATACGACTGAAAGTAAGGGGCAGTCAATATGTTTTCAAGTTAAAAATTTGACTCCGATCACTGAAAAATTAACCGAAAAGTGAAATAAATTATTTTTACTAATTTTTCACTGGTCCGTCGGACTTTTTTAATGATATTATGCACTGGTCCATAGTTGAAATTCTCAGGTCCCGGACCTCGGACCAGTGGATTTGTTAACCCCTGCAGGCTGTGGCTGCTTTCTATGTTTCATTTTCAAAATTATGTGTTTGTCATTGTTATGTTTCAGTAACAGCTATTGACATACCAAACAGTGTTTCGTCAACAACCACAGCACCAGGAATATTTTTTATTTTGTTGGATGAACCACTTGCAGTTAGAGTTGCTGATGAGCTAGACTGTCCCGATGCATTCAGAGATGGTTGTATTATTGTGTATGGTGACATATACTTTGACTGTTGACCTGACTGTACTGGTGCATTCAAAGATGGCTGTATTCCCATGTATCGTGACGAATCCACAGATAGCTGACCTGACTGTACTGGTGCATTCAAAGATGGCTGTATTCTCATGTATCGTGATGAATCCACAGATAGCTGACCTGACTGTACTGGTGCATTCAAAGAGGGCTGTATTCTCCTGTACCATGACGAATCCACAGACAGCTGACCTGACTGTACTGGTGCATTCAAAGATGGCTGTATTTTCCTGTACCGTGACATATCCACAGATAGCTGACCTGACTGTACTGGTGCATTCAAAGATGGCTGTATTTTCGTGTACTGCGATAAATCCACAGATAGCTGACCTGACTGTACCTGTACTGGTGCATTCAAAGATGGTTGTATTGTTGTGTATCGTGATAAATCCACAGATAGTTGACTAGCCTGTACTGGTGCATTCAAAGATTGTTGTATTATTTGCTGTGACATAGACACAGAGAGTTGACTTGACTGTACTGGTGCATTCAAAGAGGGCTGTAATATTGTGTGCAGTGACATATCAACAGACTGTTGACTAGCCTGTACTGGTGCATTCAAAGAGGGTTGTATTGTCCTGTCAGGTGGCATATACAAAGACAATGGACTGGCATAATTAGATGCATTCAAAGGTGATTGCACAGATTGTTGACTAGTAAATTGCTTTATTGGATCAACAGATTGAAGACTGCCCATGTTTGCTTTTGAACAGCAATTCTCTTTATATTTTTCCATTGCATTTACATCCAGGTTCACAGCCTACAAATAAATAAATCAGATGAGGGTTTCCTAAATAAATCTGTGTAATAAGTACATGTATTTTAACAGTAAAAGTTTTAGTCCAGGCTAGCCCTTAAAATTTCCACTTTTTTATTTATTTCTCTTTATATATTTACCATATTTAAGCCATTATCAGAATAAACTCACCCCCCTCCCCCTCCGCTCCAGATTTTTTGAGCACCTCGAAGTGCAGCAAATATTTTTTTGCTCATTTTTGGTCTTTTTTTCAAAATTTACAACACTTTTCACTATAACGGATAAAAATAAAAATTGTCCACTTATCCTTCATTTTTCAAAAGGTCTGATGTAAAATTAAGAATATTCTTGATATAAGCTTAAACAAGATATTATTTAAAATTGGAGTTTATCAGATATTATAGAAAAAGATGTACATATGAGTTTTCAATGTAAACTTAAATGCTACACATTTCCAGCTTCCAATGAACTTATAATATACAATGTAGTCTGTACTGATTTTGGTCAATTATGTGCAGTCAATAGGTCACAACACAACATATCTGATCTCTCTATGGAAAGCACATGTACACATACTGGTAGAGCACATTACTGTGACTCTTGTAATAACAAGGATCACTACAATGTCACATATGTATACATGCATCACACCAGTGTTACCAATGTATACATGCATCACACCAGTGTTACCAATGTATACATGGAGCACACTAGTGTTACTATAATCAACTTCATACCTAAAGTATCTTAGCAATAATCAAACAATTTTATCCTTTCACTATTTGTATGATGCCCTAAAACATATCTGTTTTAAGGCTGATGATGAATCAATCATGCTTTATGAAACAAGCTAGCTCAAATTATTAGGGGTAGCATCATGTAAATAAATTTGGTTCATTTAATTTTTAGAAATCTTTTTGCGGTTCATTATTTGACCATTAGACCAATATAAAGAAATTTCTGGATTCTTGACCAACCTTTTGAAAAACTAATATTATCTAGGGGGTCTCATTTGGGGGGGTTCTGATCCCGGATCCCGCTTAACGTTTTGTTAAATTCCCGTATCCTGCTTATCATATTTGTGTTTTTCCAGATCACATTTATTCACTTTTTAGAAAATGAGTAACATGTAAACAGTGATACGTTTTTTTCGGATAAAATGTTATTTTGATTGTGTAAGCCAAGTAAGCAGTTAACGATAAGAAGAGAAGGCTTTTGAATGTATTTGCATTTGAAATTAATGTTAAACTTAATACTTAGCTGTCGATCATTTTGGACAAAACTCAGACACAATGAACATCATTGGAAAGCCGATTCTGAAGCCATCAAACCTATTAGCATACAAAAGTTTCAGTGCCTAAATTTTTACGATTTTAGACTTCTTTTTATTCCAAGTGAATCAAGTGTTTACACCTTGCATACTGATAGTAAACTTTGCAGACACAATAAGGCCTCCAAGGTTCTTGAAATTTTAAAGCCAGTCAAGGGCACCATGATCTATCTTAACAAGGAACGGCACTTAATCTAGAAATGCTTTATAGCAGACGCTATTGCATTTAATTCACGACGAGTTACGTTATAACTGCATTCTTGTGTATTCCGGCAAGCTTGTACTAAAATTAGCTGTCATGGTCTCTTTGTCATCTTGTATTTGAGATAATTCAGCTCTTTCCCAAAGGGGTTGGCTTCGGTGTCTGATATTTACGTTTTGCTGGTATCCATGGGTATCCGAAAATTTGAGCCTACACAAGACACTTTTTAAGTTTGCCACCTGACACTCTCGTGACATTAAATATTTTCACCCTGTTCTGTCAACTTATGAAGGAGTCTGGCTATTTCTGAAAAGCCTTTCACATACATGCGGTAGTACGAGCAGGTTCCAAAAATACTTCTTGCATCTTCATGAATTTGAGTACTGGCCACCGAATATTCAGTCGCTTTATATATATTTTACGATACAAAATAATAGGATCCAGTTGGAGATCAAAAGGTATCTTGCAGAACTTCACTCATTGTAAATCATACATTCTAATATGACTCTCTTCTTTGGCTAAGGAGATAAAGCTATGTACTAATTCCAACAATATTTTTTAGCACATGCGTATATCTTTTACAAAAGGACATTTGTAATGTACAGTTTCACGTTTTATTCACTCAATATCCGTGTGTAAATAAAATTTTAAATAATGAATCACCCAAAAGCTTCATCAGATAATGACAATACTAGAAATTTACAACAATTATTGAATTTAAGACTCAGAACTGAAATTGACATAATTATAACCTAGCAACGAATGTGTTGTTGTTATGAAATCTTATCTATGTTGCATATCATGCTCTACAAATTAGATATAAATAATTTAATTTTTAACTTTAATAAAATTATTAATAAGAGTTTTATTCCTTTTCTTTTTTTTTTGGCTTCAAATATAGCATAACTAAGCAGTCATATAAATCAGAAATACAACCAGCTCACATTTATACCCACTTCGATTTTAAGATATCCGCATGTTATATTTTTGCAATAGATTATTTGAATAAATTCATAAGCTTATGAGCAACTTGTTTTTAATAAAGTAATGAATTTAGATTTCTCTATGACCATATATGTGTGTTTGCATGCAGTTTTTCGACATATTTTAATTCTAGTGTCAAACCAAATATTGCCCTCTAAGAGCTGCTTCAAATATTCAAAACGCTTGTTAAATATATTAGAATCGAAATAAATTATTTCAATTGGGCTCTATGCGAATTAGAACATGGTCAGACCTTATATTTGTCTTCATATTATACCTCGCTGTCGCTCGGTATAAAATATTGACAAATATAAGGTCTGCCCATGTTCTAATTCGCATAGAGCCCGCTTGCAATAATCTATTTCTTAATTCATATTAAAGTTTTTGATAAAGAAAAACTGAAATTCCCGCTAGTAAAATTATCATTTTCCCGAATTCCCGAACCATTTTTATCTAATTTCATGCATCCCGCTCTACTTCGTTTCCCGTTTTCACGCACAATAATTTTGATTTTCACGAGTCACGCTTACAGAAAAACGGTCGATCTCGTGTCACTCTTAGACCCCAATGAGACCCTCTATCTACTGGTCCCTTTATCAGGCAATGGATGATAGTGTTTGATAAGTTCTTTAACCAATATGTTATGTTTGTTGATGATCCCACAACCATGATCAAAAGCAAAGATACATAGATGTAGCATTGCTTAACATCTAGCGAGTGAATTCCACTCAAACTGGTACTTGGGGCCACCTTGAACTTACTATAAGGTAGGAGTGTTTGCTCTTTGTTGAAGGCCTCATAATGACTTCAAGATGAAGGACAACAAAGCATTGCTTAATATAACCATGTATTTTAAGGGATTTTTGTCCCCTGTAATTTACTCCATATCCCTTGATTTGTTCATTTTCAATGGAGTTAGTCTCTCGTGCTGTGGAGTCGATAAAAATAAACCCTGGGCTTGAGGTGTATGCTCATTTATTTTGTCAATTATGGTGTACTTGTGAAAATTTCTCATATAAATGCACTATCAAAATTTAACATTTGGCTTTCTTGTTTAAAGAAAATTTAACTATTTTCTGGCCATCTGTATTATATTGCCCATATCTGCTGATTTTACTTACAAAATTTTCTTACAATCAACTTGATGAGTGCCCTGTGATTGTTTATATTTTGTATTGTCTTTTGGTCCCTTTGTCGGGCAACAGATAAAAGTGTTTGTATGAGTACTTTGCCCAATGTGTTGTGTTTGTTTGATCCTGCATCCATGATGAAAAGCAAAGATACATGGGTGTAGCGTTGTTCCCATTTAGAAAGTGGATTCTTCTAAAACCGGTGCACTTGAATTTACATGAGGTAGGAGTGTTTACTTGTTGTTGAAGGCCTAATGGTGACTTCAAAATGAAGAACAACAGTGAAAGCATTGGCCATTTGCTTAATCTTTCCATGTATTTAGATGGAATTTGTCCCATGTACACATACTCCATATCCCTTTATTTGATCATTTAAGCTTAGGCTGTTTTTGGCTTTCCAGTATAAACATACCATGCCTAATTTTAGGGGCATTTTCCGAGAATCTCGCTCCCAGAAAGGCCTTTTTACAAATTGCACAGTCTCTTTCCACTTTTGACTGAAAATTACTTACCATATTCTGCTTTGGCAGACCATTTTCATAAATCTGTATGCCATTAACTGAATGTTTCATTTCTGTTTCATTCCACTGAATATTCTGAATTGGTAGTATTGATTCAGGTTTTTGAGTATTATTCAAGTATAGTGTTGCTGGAAGTCCAGACAATGGATTGCTGCTATGTGGAAAAACAGGTATATTGCCATGAACTGCATGCTTTGTTTTGGCTACATCAAACAGAAAATTCTGAGCCAACTGTGTTGATTCAGGCTTTTGAGTATTATTTTGTGATGCTAAAAGTCCAGACGATGGACTACTTGTATGCGAAAAAACAGGTACATAAATGTTGTTGAGCATGAATATCTGAGCTACCGTTAGTCTAACTGGCAGATCTGGTTTGTCGTGAGATGATTGTGTAGGCCCACTGCTTTGAGAGAGTAATTCTATTGGTAGATTTTGTATATTTCTGTTTTGTGTTTCAGTTTTTACATTCTGAAAATGTTCAATGTTCAGTGATCCTTCATTAGGTTTATCAATGGCTGATTCTGTCTCTAATGGCTCCTCATTTACATAAGTGGCTTTTTCTGTATCTAATGGCTTCTCCTTTACATAAGTGGCTGTTTTTATCTCTAATGGTTCCTCCTTCACAAAAGTGGCTGTGTCTGTCTCTGATGGCTCCTCATATACATTAGTGGCTGTGTCCGTCTCTAACGGCTCCTCATTTACAGCTGTTTCTTTTTGCAATGGCTCCTCTATTGTGGCTGTTTCTGTTTCAAATGGCTCCTCCTTTACAAAAGTGGCTGTTTCTGTTTCAAATGGCTCCTCCTTTACAAAAGTGGCTGTTTCTGTTTCTAATGGCTCCTCCTTTACAAAAGTGGCTGTTCCTGTTTCTAATCGCTCCTCCTTTACAAAAGTGGCTGTGTCTGTCTCTGATGGCTCCTCATATACATTAGTGGCTGTGTCCGTCTCTAACGGCTCCTCATTTACAGCTGTTTCTTTTTGCAATGGCTCCTCTATTGTGGCTGTTTCTATTTCTAATCGCTCCTCCTTTACAAAAGTGGCTGTTTTTGTCTCGGATGGCTCCTCATATACATTAGTGGCTGATTCCGTACCCAATGGCTCCTCATTTACGGCTGTTTCTTTTTGTAATGGCTCCTCTACTGTGGCTGTTTCTGTTTCTAATGGCTCCTGTTTTATATAAGCACTGCATTGGTCTGTAATATAACCTTGTTTGCATTCTATTGAAGGTAGTAGACTTAAAATGTTTCTAACAGGCTCTAAATATGACTCATTTTCATATGGCTTTTGCAGATCTAGCCCTGGTTCTTCTTTCACTGTCAATACTCCATTCTGATGTGTTGTTACAGATGACTGACAATTATTTTCTGTCATAGCTCCTCCATTAAATGTTTGTTTGACACCTATTGTCTGTCATGACTACTCCCATGAATGCATGTTTACTTTTACTGTTGTGTTTTTATCATCATTACTGATGAACACAAATGCTCCTTCAAGGCTCCATCAATGGATGCATTTTCTTTTCCAACTTCCATTTTCTCTTTTTGATTTAACAGTTCTAGACTATTTCATCTTGGGCATTACCTGCAAGTATACCAAAATCAATTTTATTGCACATGTTGACTCAGGGTGTAATATGATTTTTGCATACTTATAGTGGTACAATAAAATATAACTACAGTTGAACTTCGAGGACTTGATCTGCAATAGCTTGAGTACCATGGATATCTCAAACCCATTTTCTGGTCCCTTTGTTAAATCAACAGAGTTCCACCCTGATTGCTCAAACACCTCTCTAACTCAGACTGTTGGGACTTTTGGGTGTTTGAGAAATCAAAGTTTGACTGTAGTTGAGCAGGGTTTGTTGTCTCGGGGTGTTCTGTAATTTTGCAAACATGTACTTGAAGTGTTATGAGAGATAACATTGTGTTGTAAGGTTTCTTAAAATGAAGAAACTGACCATTAAATAATAAACCCTATATATTTTTTTAGTAATCCGAAATAATCAGGCAAAGAATACATATATATATGTGTATATATGCCTATGAACTCAACCATGAGTTCCCATCAACTTAAAACAGTAAACAATTGCATTTATGAAACTTTTTTGTTTTGACCTTAGGAGTTTTTCAGTTACATGTAATTATAATCTCTGACAACATTAAAGGTCAGATATTCTTGTTTTACAAATAAAATTTATTCTCACTATTTCCAATACATTTATTACTCTTTTCTATCTGAGCTAATTAATCACTATTGGGCTGTAATAAATTAACATAAAATCATTTACAATTTTAATTCATAAACAAAATAGAAATCCAAGTCAATAAAGGGTTACGCCGAGCACAGCATGATACGACCGCAGCATGTCGTCCACTGAAATTTGAAAAAGTGTAATTTAAAGTGAGTATGGACAAACGAATGAGCTTGACACAATAATTAGATGGACGCAATAAGGAGATTGCAGTGATTTTGTAAGTCTTGTTTTACTACCTTACAAAGGCTGTTTCCCCTGGGACTTGTTCCTAAAATTTACCACAGCTACCTTTTTTTCTTCCCAAATTGTGTTGAAAAAATTCCCAAAAGGAGTGAGATCGCATATTAAATTCTTCCAAATCATTAAACTGTTCTGTTATTGGTAGTAAATATTTTTTTTAACATGCATATCTTGAAGTGTCCCTACAATGAATCCAATCTTGATAACCATTTATGGCAACATGGACTGATTTTACAGTATTTAATGTTTGAAGTTAATTTCCCAATTTATCGAAAATTGTGCTATATTTTCCCAATCAAAAAGGCACAGGCAGTTTTTAATAAAGGGCTACGCCGAGCGCAGCATGATACGACCGCAGCATGTCGACCACTGAAATTTGAACAAGTGTTAACTTAAATGAATACGGACACAGTAATTTGCTGGACACAGTAATATGCTGGACACAATAAGGACCTTGACACATAAATTAAACTGGACACAAACTAGTGAAAATCAAAATTAGCCCTTTTAATCCCTTAAAAATAGGATATCGTTTCGATCCCTTATTAATAGGATATCGTTAGAGCTAAAAAAAATCTGATTTCACATATTTTGAAATATTGCAATTTGGTCCCTTTGACCCTTTATAGCTTGGAAACTGTAAGAGCTATGCAAAATCTATTGCCATGGTACTGAAAGCTTACAATGAGAATAATCCAAAGAAAAAAATATCATCAAAATCTGATGAAAAATGAAGAATTCTCATATTTCTGATAATTGCAATTTTGGCCCCTTTGACCCCTTATAGCTTGGAAATGGTAAGAGTTACGACAAATCTGTTCCCATCATAAAGAAAGCTTACAATGAGAGGAATCCAAAGAAAAAAATCCCATCAAAATCTGATGAAAAATAAAAAATTTAGGTTATTCGCATGTTTGCGATTTTGGCCCCGTTGGGCCCCTCATAGCTTGGAAAGGAAACAAGTTATCAAAAACTTGATGGTGCAGCACTAGTTAATTTTTCATAAGGAATCCATTTCAAAAACTGCATCAAAATCAGATTTAAAATAAAAAAATTAAAATTTTTTAAATTCGCCCTTTTTGGGCCCCATTTATCTCGTAATCCATACATGCCACATGAAATCTGTTGGCATATGTCAGATTGGAAATTTTCTAAGGAGTACACTGAAAGAAACCCCATCAAAATCCTATAAATAATAAAGATTCTACAGTCAAATATATGAAAACACCAAATTTTGCCCTTTTTGGCCCTTTTTTAGAAACGGGAGGGGCCACAACACCCAAAACCAATCTTAGCCTTCCTTTTGTGCCAAGGAACATTGTGTTAAAATTTCAGAAAGATTGATCAACTGGAACTGGAGTTATTGACAAAAAGCAAAAGTGTCTACAGACGACAACGACGACAACGACGACGAAGACGACAGCACCATACCAATATACGACCACAAATTTTTTGCGGTCGTATAAAAAAGGCAACAAAATCACTGGATTGACCCAGTAATTAGCTAGACACAAACTAGGTAAAAAAAAAATTAGCACTTATAACTCCTTATGATTCCTCTTTGACCCTTATAGCACGGAAACGGTAAGAGCTACGCCAAATCTGTTGACATACGACTGAAAGCTCACATCAAGAGGAATCCAAAGAAATAAATCCCATCGAATCCGATGAAAAATAAAAATTTTAGGTTATTTGTAAATTTATGATTTTGGCCCCCTTTGGCCCCTAACAGCTGGGTAAGGAAACAAGTTACCAAAAATCTAATAGTAGAACGCTATGATAATTTTTCTTAAGGAATCAAAATCGGACTAAAAATTAAAAATCAAATTTTTGAAATTCACCCCTTTTGGGCCCATTTATCTCGTGAACGGTAAATGCCATGTGAAATCCGCTGGCATACTCCAGATTGGCAATTTTCTAAGGAGTTTATTGAAAGAAACCCCATCAAAATCCGATATATAATAAAGATTCTACAGTCAAATATGTGAAAACAACTAATTTAACCCATTTTGGCCCCTTTTTCTAAAACGGGCAGGGCTCGGAACATAAAATTAAAGCCTGGGCTAAAGCATGTGCCAAGAAACATCATACTAAAATTTGAAAATGATCAGTTCAATGGAACCCAAGTTATGCTGTCCACAGACACNGGAAAATATAGGTCAAAGTGACCTAATTTTGCCTGGATGCTGACCTACCATCAGAGATGCATGCATATGCAAGGTTACATGATCCTACCATGTATAGTGACTGAGACTGAGATGACAATTTTACCCCTTTTTGGCCCCTTTTTCTGAAACGGGTGGGGCCACAAACCCGAAATTAAAACCCGGGATTGCCACTATGCAAAGAAACCACATACTGAAATTTGAAGATGATCCGTCCACTAAGAACAAAGTTATGTTGGCCACAGACGATGACAACTGCACCATACCATAATACGACCGCAAAATGTGAACATTAAATTTGGGCATATGTACTTATGGTCAGAACGAAGATATTGAAAGTTTCGAAATATTTCAATCTGTCTTTAATGACTTGCTGACTTTCTTTACACTCATACCAAAGAGGAGAAGCAATCCCTCAATGTTTTTTAGAAAAGTTTTGATAACAACACTGACAGACTGTGGGACTGGTTAAAACTAGAGCTGTCGCCAAATGGCAGCCAGTTATACCCCCCCCCCTCCCCACCCCCGCTAATTGAACCCTGAATCAATATGGCAAATGTAAATTTATTAATAAGTGTTTGTGGACATAATATAGTTGTGGACACAGTACGAATGTGGACAAGTATGGACACAATACAAGTATGGACACAATGATATATATACCTCACCCCTTTTTTCAAAAAATATTCGAAGATGAATTATCTCCCCTTCAAAATTTCATGGCAGAAACCATATAAATTTATATAAATTTTCAGGTGGTGTACCACAACTGTGTAAAATTTCATCAAAATCCAAGCAGCCATTCAGGAGAACATGTGCTGACAAGGTTCATCACCTCCTCTTTTCCAAAAAAATATTCAGACTAATTATCTCCTCTTCCAAATTTCTGGCAGCAGCCATACTACTTCATGCACATCTTCAGGTGGTGTAATACAACTGTTTAACATTTCATCAATCTAAGCAGCCGTTTAGGAGAACATGTGCTGACAATGTTCGTTCCCTCAACCTTTTCCAGAAAATATTCAAAGACGAATTATCTCCACTTAAAAATTTCGGGCAGAAACCATATTACTTCATGCACATCTTCAGGTGGTGTACTATAACTGTGTAACATTTCATCAAAATCCAAGCAGCCGTTTAGGAGAACATGCGCTGACAAGGTTTGTTCCCTCCCCCCTTTTCCAGAAAATATCCAAACCCTTCAAAATTTCCGGCAGCAACCATATTACTTCATGCACATCTTCAGGTGGTGTACTACAACTGTGTAACATTTCATCAAAATCCAAGCAGCTGTTTAGGAGAACATGCCCTGACAAGGTACAAAATACTACATGGAGGGATGGGCAGGGTGATTCCTATACACCCCCCTCCCGTCCCCCTGAAATTTGTTTTTGTGGGGTATAAACATACCTTTTGCAAATTATTTAACAACAAGGTGTAACCCAAATATTGAAGTTTGAGAAAAATGTCTCCTTTGATTTAATTCTGTGATCCAACAAATTTGAAATTACAAAAATACTCAAATTCTCACATAACTAATAACATATACATGTAACTAATGTTTTATTGTTATTTACCATGTTGCATATTTTTCCTTTACTAATGCTCTGGATAAAATATGTGCAATAACAATACTAGCCCATAATAGATTGACAATAAAGTATGCAAGTCCTGATTTATTTCTAGAAAAACCATTTTGAAAATAGCTCCTCAAATTTAAACCTTTATTGTAACAAGATTGTTAGGATTTTAACTTTAATTTTTAAAGAATCAAACTTATTTAAAGAGGTGTGATCAAACATATCAAATCTGGAAAATGTGCAATATAAATGATCTTTTAAGTTAGTGCATGATACATGTATATTATTTACATATATATGTTCTCTTGTTAATTCTTTGTCTAATTTTGTATGTATATCTGTATATGTACCTGAAATGAAAGCTCATCATTGTATGAAATGCATATGCCCCTTGTGGGACCATTAATTGGAATAAACAATCTTATTCTTATTCTGTATGCAGCGCCAATGAATTATTTGTATATTTGTAACTTGTAAATGTAGGCCATGGCCAGTGTTGTGCATATTACATGCATGTACATTTGTATGCATGGCACATTTATGTTTCAAGGGTTTTTTTTTCACTTATATGTCAGTAAAAAGTTTTAGAGCTTATCATGCCTATGTACTTTGTTTTACAAAATCCTACATGTAAATTAACTTGTATGCTTTAAGATATAAAATCAAACTCCCAGCCTGTGTTTGTGGGTGATTCTCTGACAACTTTAATATTTGTAATGAAAACCTGTCCGGAGAAGATTACTAACCCATTTGTCCCAATTTCTGACTTTTAAAATGATCAATCAACTAGTTCACACAATGACCTATTCAGAAAAAAATATTAAAAACCAATCCATCTTAGTTTTAGCAGGAATATGACGATTCCAAAAAATTTATAAATTACTGTCACATATAGCAATGTATAGAATTCTTCAGGTGACGGTAATGTCCAAACCTGTACGGACAACAAAAATTTAGCATTTTTTGCCACTCAATATTTGTTTATGTTAACTACAGTGATTTATTTAAAAGGAAGCATGTACAAAAATTGTTTTCCTGTTTTCTATCTAGCTTAGTTTTTTGTTTTATATCTGATCTCAAACATCTGTCCCACACATTTTTTGTCATTACCGTCACTGAACATAACGAGCACCAAATATGATATTCCTCTTAAGTAAAACTTGCATAATTATGGCATATGCCTTAAACATACATATTCTTTTGGGCTCGTCAATTATTACTTTTACAATAATTAAGGTTTTTAATAATTCGAGAAAAACATGAGTTATTATGAAAAAGTACCCTTATTCTGCCTCTTTACCGTTCATGCGATAATCTCACTTGTCTTACAATCGATCTGCACACAATTACATCGGCAGATAAAGCACAAATACCATAGGAACAACCATTTGCCAGACTAAGATTCTATCCAGAGATAAATTCGAAATCTTTGACGGTTCATGCAATTGTTTCCACCGTCATGTCAGTCAGAGATCCAACTGGATAAAGTGAAATCATTTCACTTACAAAAGTCAATTTTATTTACCTGAAGCAGTAAAAATTATGTTTACCTCTACAAGTAAAAACTTTTTACTTATACAAGTAAGCTTTGAAATATGCAGTATATTTATTCCAAAACAGGCTTTCCCTATTACAGGCTCACTGTTCACTCTATCAGAACACATGAAACCAAATTACAAGTATCATCATGTGATAAATCTTGATGTGATAATGATGCAAGTTGTAGACCACTTAATTCAATATTAACAGCTGTTAAAAGTCCCAAAGGACTAATCTTTGGCTAGCTTTTGCCTCAAGAAAAACATTGTGCCCCTAATCAATTTTTACTTAAAAGATAAGATAAGAAATGAAACTTTCATAAAAAATTATTAATTATGCTATGAAAATTTATATAATGAGACACTGAAGGGAGAAAACCTCTGCATTTTATCTAAATTTACTTGAACAAGTAAATTAATTTTATCCTGATTTTATTTACTTCTTTAAGTAAAAATAATTAACCTAAGCTGGTGAAAAGTTTTTACTTTATGCAGTGGGACCCCTGACTGCATGTTATGCTACAACACAAGCGTTACAGTGAAGACAAAATTCTTGGTTTTTTGCTATATCAGTCAAACAAAATACATTTTCAATCCATTTTTTAGAAATCACGTGCACGCAAGAGATATTTTTTCTTCTATTTCCATTTAACTGCTAGAAAACTTCGAAATTATAACAAGGTCCATAATTGTGTGTGGATAAGTTCTCTATGTTTTGTCGCTTTGTTATTTTTGATAGTTGAAAGAAATATATCAGAGCAAAGCAAATAAAAAACATAATCCATGTGCTGATAATCATAATCTTTATTTTATGTGTACTGATATGAAGCTATACTTACTTTAATTTCACGAGTTTTTATTTTTGCACTTCCAGAAACCTCACGAATATAGTGAAAATTAAAACCTCGTGTAACTGAGGGTGGGTAAGAGGGGGTATGGTCTCGGAATCCCGAGGAAATAACTGTCAAATAGTGTATTACCGAAAAAATAAAATTTTCAATCCCGATTCCCAAGAAATGACAAGGCAAATCCAAGATCCTGTTAATTACCGGTAGCATTAATCCCGAATTCCCGCTAAATAAATTGGTTGATCCCTGCGCCCCCTAGAAGGTCCTTCCGTCCCTCTTGACTCTGTGATGGTCAAGACACATTTCCACGCTCGATCCGTCATATGTCCATCAAAAATAATAAATAAAAATTGTCTATGAGAAACATGAGAAAAGAGTGCTGACCATTTTGTCACATTCCACTTGCTTTACACAAAACAAAAAGATGAAAAAGTAATTTCAATATTTTTCAATTAAAATATTACAGTTTGTTAAATTTGTCAGAGAATGACCCATGTGTGTGTGTGTGTGGGGGGGGGGGGGGGGGGGTTACAAACTTGGTCAATTAGCCGTATAAAGCAACACTGGTTCATACACCATGGTTGTGATAAAGTGAAGAATATGAACACAATACTAGTACTACCAGTAATGTACGTATAATACTGGTATAATATATGTGTACCAGTATTGTACAAACCTATACTGGAAAATACTTGTAAACCAGATACTGGAAAAGTACGACTAGTATATATATTGCAGATACTGGAGGATTCTGGAAAATACTGGTACAACCAGTATTGCAAATACTGGAAAATATAGGTTACTACTGACTTCTGCAAGAAATATATATTTGCTTGCCTTGCATTAGTATTTGCTCGTAATCATCCAATATTTTTTAACAATATTTTTGTGGATCATATTACACCGGAAGTCGGGAAATTGCGGTCTTCCTAAAAAGTGCTCGAGAGGGTCGGGAAAAGTAAAAATTAGCCGTGGCTTAATAATATATCTTGTGTGAACTCAAAAGATTGATTTTACAAGAAAATGAAAATAAAAACTGCAACAAGAACCTAATGTGTACAAGAAACTTAAGCCAAAACATAAAAAAACATACTAAAAACAAATATACTCGCCGTGATGTCACAACCTCGATATTTTTACCTGTTGAGCCTTTTGGCTGGCAAGAAATCGTAATCATTAATTAGGGTCATAAAAATGTCATTTTCAATTAACTTGTATAGTTTTGTTTTTAAAGGTATATAATTTGATAACATCTTTTGATCTGAATTGAAGAAATTTTACAGTTTAACAGGATATAAAAGTTTTCTATATTTGATTATTTTTATTAGATCTAATTGACGTATTTGTAAAGTATTCCAATTTTTGACAATTTCCAAATATTTGAAATACACAATTCAAATTAGAAATAGGGAATTTAGAAAAAGTAAATCGGTAGAAAAAATATGAAAATTTCGAGGATTATTATGCATTTTACAGATCCAAAATTGGACTAGTATGTAAAAAGTTATTTAAAAAATAAAATTCTGTCCCATTGCTATACAATGGAATTTATTCCTGAAATACAATTTTGCCAACCAATAAATTGATTTTGTGACGTCACTGATTGGATTCGCGAACAAGCCTAT